>CM051030.1:51283852-51303852 GCA_027627225.1 Congeria kusceri
TTGTGTTAAAATTTTTTGCATTTGTAGGTTTCCATTTTAGAGTTAAACAAAATAGTTCAGTTTCCATTTTGTTATTTCCTTTTGTTTTCTTCTGTAACATTTTGAATAAGAAAAACATATGAAACAAGATTAATCAGGTAAACGGATGTTATTAGTATAATGAATAATAATATGCAATTGATTACTATATAAAGATTGAATAAAAAAACAAACTGATCGAGTTTTTTTCTAAACGAAAAAACACTTTTAAAGCCTGTGTGACATAATGTTGTTTGAAACAATATATGATAAAGTAGTCGACATTTGTATTGTCAATCAGCAACACTTATAGGACTTTGAACTTTTTTTAATTATTTTCTTTTGCAAACTACTCACCGTGTAACTAACAGAGTAACCGCAAGGAAATAGATTTAATTATTTTATCAAGCGACTGTGGTGGCAACACATCTCGTAGTGAGCGTGTAATCCCGCCATATGTGGTCGGGTCGCGTACAAGAGAGCGTTGGAGTGTTTCAGCCAAGTGTATGCCCTCACAGTTATTCATTTCGTAACAAATTAGAATACATATAATGGCAAATAACGATGAATATTTATAAGCCATATCCACATTTTACTCTCATATTTAGGTTATGCTGTATGCACAGCTGTATGCATGTGCAAACATTGAAACCGAGTGAAACGAATGATTGAAATAAAAAACGACAAAAGGAAAATAACTCGAAGAATTACTTGGAAAACAAATACTACATAGTGTTAATTGTCATGAATTTACTTTACCATTTAGTTTTTTGTTGGTAATATATTGACAATTTCGCAAGCATGTGTGCAACGTGTAAAACTGTCCCAATTTACTGACATTTAAATTTGGAAACGAGTTATACTTAAGGATAATCTAATCATATCTAATAACCATATCTGTATTGATGTATATGCGTGTCAGTAAACATGCTATTTTTAAATTCAAATACACAGGCTGAAGTAAAAGTGCTAATTCAAACTGCTGCAAACTATAATTTAAAGTACACCTCGTATTCGAATTTAAGACGAATGTGAATTACTTGCTGGTATAGATTTGTGCAACGTACCAAAATGTTTTACAAGATGCCGAAATAATTGCAAAGGTCAGTTGTGTTCAATCGTAGATGACATCTGAACAGAAACGTGTTCTTTCTTCACATTAAGGAAAGTAGAAAATAATAGCCTTTTTTTTCAAAGTGATTTGCTAGTCAGTTCCATGTGAATTGAAACCGTTTTTATATACCTCTGTTTTTTGTTAGATATATGTTTGAGCAAACAATAAGAATTAAATTGGCGTTGAAATGGACAGACAGAAGAATAAACAACTGGTAGCCTCCCAAGGAACTGGAAAGTTGGTGGAACTACATTTAAAACAAAATGAGTACGTGGCATATGACTATTGATATACGGGGCATTCTATCAAAGAACAATAAAATGGTGTGATTTTCCGCCTCATTCGCTCTCAAGACACTGCATTACTCGTTTCGAGAACAAACCACAAAACAGAAGACCTATTATGTTTGTGGCGTGTCGTGGGAAAACCACGTAGGCTAATCCAGGACGCCACTTTCCGCTTTTATGGTATTTTCTGTTTTAAGAAAGTCTCTTCTAAACATAAATCCACTGTAAGTGGAAAGTACCGTCTTGGATTAGCCAATGCGGACTGCACAGGCTAGTCCAGGACGACACTTAACGCAGCTGCATTAAGCCCAGGTTTCCCACACCGTGTCTCGTTTGTACTTTTGTGGTTGGTGCTTTCTAAATGAAACGCTTCTGCGAGTAAACGAAACACAAATTATAAATAGATAAAACAAGTTGTTCTAGACTGTTACTGTCATATTCAGCAAACACGCAATACCTATTAGGTCCTTGTTGCCGCAAATAATACACACATTCTTTCAGTATCCCATTATATGACATATGCTCAACCAAATATATATTTTATTCTGACAACTCTTGTTATTACTTTGAGACTATGTATAATGTAATATGTTATTTTCTTAGATATTTAATAAAATATATCAATATTGTATTATAATGGTATTAACTCACAAATAAGTTAAATGTCATACCTATATAACCATTACTATAAATAATATTGTTTTTGAAAAGTTGATGAATAATACTTATTTATACTTGCGCGTCCTATTTAAAGCCTATCTACATTTGAATCATAGTAGTCTAGTCGCGGCGTAGACCCCAGAAATTGGTTGGTGTCTGCTAGTTCGCTGGCATTTTAGTAATTGAAAGAGACATGGCATTTTTTAAAAACCGGCGGACGCGTTTGTCAGTAACGCACTACGCATTGACATTAAACAATACGGCTGATATTTTCAAGCTTTTACCAAATTGACACCGATTGGCGCCATTCTGCCCGGGAAATAGTATACTTATATTTGGCGGTAAAACCAATGAATAAGTCAGACAACTTATGAATGAATATCGGTTCTGCGTTGTTTCACTCAATAAAAATTCGGTTTTGTATACTCGCTAACAATGGGAATCGCTTGTACTCTAGTAGTCCCCGCGACTAATGTAAAGGTGTACAATATACACTTATACTAATATCATGTGTTTCAGTTCAAACGATTAGTAAATCGTACACGGTCAAGTTATATGTGATGATGACAAACATAACGTTATAGAAACTTATAGTAGATAACATAGTTTTGAACATTCTGACCACGATTTCTTACTACAACATAGCCGTTTTTGGTGGTGGTGAAATTTTATTCTAATATTTTCGACGATTTACAAAATATACATTTGTATACGGTACTGTATTGTCGTTTGTAACATGCTCACTTCCAGTACGTCTTAATTTATTGCTAGCATAATACATCTAATAAAGCTACTTGTACACAGTTGTAAAAAAGTGGGAAGATGCCGTTTAATGAGTCAAGTGAGTGATCAAAATAATAACGTTCAAACTGTGGTATATGAAAACGAAAAAGTGTTCGTCCCGTCAGCTCGATGGCTTTAATATCTGTCGTAAAGTTCAGGCTGTCGATATTGACAGTAAATATCCACTAAGGACGATGGGTTTATATATTCATTTTATGAGTGGGACAGATCAATGTCGACTCCCAACTTCTGGTTGAGTGACTTTCAACATTTACGCTTCGTGATCTGGTAGTAATAATGATTTAAAATTCGGTGAGCTACTATGCTTCCCTATCTTTTGTAACCGAAAATATTCCTTAACGAGTTGGTTTAATCTGATATTTGAAATTAATCTACAAAAGATGTTCCCTCCATAAATAGATATCTCGTTTTATATTTATAATAACCATTATTTGTTAGATGTAAAAGATGAAATGTAACACGTATACGATTATAATGAGACGCCTGCTGCATATGTCGAGAAACCCCATGTTAACAACTCAATGTCCGGTATTTAAGGCAAGTAAATACCCAAACATCTTTTTATTAGAAAATATGGGTCAAAAGCAAGCTGAACAAAAAATGTGTTTACTTTGTGGTCAAATTTAAACGGTGAGGTATTTATATATTGTATACAATGTATTTGATTATCCTTTAACTGACCAACATAAATAAAAGAAAGCTAACCTGGAGTGCTAGTAATTGTCCTAAAACTTAGTAGTTCATCACCTCAGTGATTATTATACTGGGGATTATCACCATTTCAGGTTATCGTTCTATTATTTGTGTTGATCATTTTAAAGGTGTATATTCATATACATTGAATAGCAAAAATGATCATAAACAATGCAAGGTCAAGCTGTTAATTTTTAATGACGTTATTTTGATGCATCTGCATAAATCGAATTAAATAACCGGAGAGATGCATTAACATACTAGAGAGTAATCTTATTTGAAAGCATGTGTTCTTCTTAAATAATATTTTTTTATTTGCTTTTTTTTCTGCGAACATATTTATTTCTTCTTTCATTTTGCTTACACTAAACTTTATTTAAAACTCTCTAAAATCACAACGGCTAAGTTATACTCGTATTTGTACAAAAGTTAATGTGTGTTATCGATAGACTGATCTTCCTATTACGAATTACAAATGACATATATATTCGTCACATAATGTGATTTTCGACCATACTGAATCGACCCATTCATTAGGTCTATCAAATAGATATTCCGACTTTCGCTTCACTTATTTTATCGCTTTTCACCTTTTAACTGGTTTTAAAATTAAACTATTGGCGATGAATAACTGCGCGTTATGCTCTTCAGCATTGAATCATGTTATTTATTGGATGTAAACTTATATTTACATGTTCAACGATATGGAAAGCGTTTTGAACATACATGTGCGCCGACTGCAATTGTAAAATGTACAATATGACATATGTATGTTCCTTGTTAATTGTCAGCAATATTAATAATGAGCTTCATTTTCAGGTGTATAATTACCTATGTATATCCTTGTGAAACATCGTTAGTAAAGACATTTTGACAATAAATCAGTTACTTCGCGTACGGTCTCAAATGAGTACTTGTTATTGAAAGGTTCAAAAGTACTACCATCTTTGTAAGTTTTAAATTGTGTTTATAAACAACCCTGTTTTCAAGATATCAGTACAATTTCGCTCGAGTAATTAGTCGATGTTAATTCGGGTTCAACTTGTTTATTGTGCAATTCCTTATTTTGATGGTAATCTTTTTACCGCGAGATCTACCCGAACTAATGGGTCTGGGCAAAATGACTTCGAGCATGTATGCCGTGTTAGTCTTTCTTATGGAACAAATTTCAAATTACAGCACAGATGTCTTGGAATAATGGACGCATTCATCCAATTAATCTTATGCACTTTTTTAGCTATTTACAATCTAGCATACTGTTTTTTTCTTATTTGCGTGGTACATGTGCTAAACAAATAAAACACAGTATGCAGAATTTTAGGTGTAAATCTTAATATTAGAGACAACGTATTCTTTTTTATTAGGCGCTAAAGAAATATACCAAAATTGCATTAATGGATTAATTGCGTAAAATGCTGTTTAGGGGAGACGATTATTATACCCCCACAAACGAAGTTTGGGGGAGGGGGTATATAGGAGTGAGCTTGTCGATCTGTCAGTCCGTCGGCTGTCGGTTTGGGATTTCCGGATGATAACTCAAGAAAGGCTTGACATATTCAAATAATTTTTGGTACACATGTGTAACATCATAGAATACAGGTCAAGTTCGATGTAGGTTACAAACCACTAAATTTTGATAGAGTTATGGCCCCTTTTAGACTTAAAATTCCCTAAAAACATGGTTTCCGGATGATAACTCAAGAAAGGCTGACATATTCAAATAAGTTTTGGTACACATGTGTAACATCATAGAATACAGGTCAAGTTGGATGTTGGGTACCAACCACTAAATTCTGACAGAGTTATTCCCCCTTTTCGACTGAACATTTCCTAAAAACATGATTTTCGGACAATAACTCAAGAATGGCTAGACATATTCGAATAATTCTTGGTATACATGTGTAGCATCATAAAATATGGGTCAAGGTCTACTTTGGTTACAAACGACTACATTTTGACAGACGTATGGCCCTTAATTCCCTAAAAGCATGGTTTTTCTGACGATAACTCAACAGTGGCTTGACATATTTAAATTATTATTGGTACACATATGTAGCATCATTAAATACCGGTGAAATTCCAGTTTGGTTACAAACCACTAAATTTTGACACAGTTATGGCCCCTTTTTGACTTAAATTCCCGAAAAACATGGATAATAACTCATGAAAGGCTTCACATGTGTAAATTATTGTTGGTACATAGGTGTAACATCATAAAATACAGATCAAGTTCAACTTTGGTTACAAACCACTAAATGTTGACAGAATAATGGCTCCTATTGAAATTATTTTTTTCAAAATACACTGTTGACCGTTCACAAATTAAAGCATTCTCTCTCTGGCCATTTCTTTCGAATTGATGCCATAGTTTTGTGACAAGGCCATATTGTGTGCGTATATCCGTCACTCATGTGACAATTCTAGTTTAAATTCATTCAGAAATCCGTGCTAAGTTTATTCTTAATTCCTAAGTCTAAGAATTTGTTGGTGAGTACAATCCCCGGTCGCTGCCGCTGTTTTCTGTGTTCCGATGTGGATAACGCTGCGAATGTCCACGTGTTCTGCTCCAGGTTTTGAATAAATGCGCAGAAGCTTAGCTTGATTTATGAATGGGCAAGTAGCGCATTCACAAAACTAGTCCATGTCAGAATACTTTATACAATTCAATATTTTATCTTTGTACAGTTAAGGTATAAGGACTAAGTTTGTTTGATTAGAATTTTAGATTTCAAGGCATATCGCTGTTTCATTGAGAAATATAATCTACGCTGGATTGCTCTTAAAATGTCCCAACATGAATCTTTTATCAATGAATTAGTAGCTGGCGACGTAAACATGTGGTTAAAACCTGAGGCTTAATGTGTGCATTCGTAAAACAGTGTATTGACAAAAAGACGAAAACCCGTGTATAGCGCACAGTTGTTTGCTTAAATGTCATTCATTGAAACACACGTCCTAACTTTAATTAAATTAAATTATAAAAATCCGTCTTCTGTGGGTATTTATTTCTCATAAAGCTTATGTTATGAAAATAATAGTCAAATGCATTCAAATAAAAAAAAGTTTACTTTTAGAGGTGTATGACTTATGTAGTTATCACTTTAAACATTTTTTAAATATAAATTTGTACATAAATTAAAATATTTATATGTCTACATTTGCTATTTTTTATTGTGAAGTTTTGTTCTGTTTTGTTTTCTGATTTTAAATATTTGATATGTTATAGGTTTTACGTAACTAATTGATAAACTATTAGTTATATGAGAAGAAATAATCGTACGAAACATTCATGCTTTGTCGACAATAGTAAATTCCCAAAGCTTTTTAACTTAACAACAACGATTTTAAAGATGTCTGAAACAAATTTTAGCGTACATTATTATTATAAAATATGTTCAATATAGGAATGTTGTGCAAAATACAGTACGCCTACTTTGTTCAAATAATTAAAAATACAAGGCTAGTATACAATTGACAACAAATCAAGCCACATTTTATGAACTGCGTCCTAATGAATACATATCAACGATTTGTTAAAGCTTTCGTGTGGGCATTCGTTTTAATTTCAGCCGGAAATCAGCAAAACCAGATTAGCCTGATTACCAATGATAATTAATTCAATGCTTGAAATTCTAATTTCCTTTGACCTACTTTTGAAATTGAAACCAAAAAAGCGTTTCAAATGTGTGTATTGATAATAAAACTGTTCTAACGACAATATTCTGCTCAGCAAGGCCTTATATAACAGCTCGTACTTTACCTTATCGGAGTGAGTCATTCAGAGGACGGTTCATTTTATTTGATTAATTGCAAATCTGGAGTGCGCCAAGCGGGGTTGAATGTGTCATGCGGGTTTGGAGAACACACTCAGTTACAGGTGCATGTCATTGAAATGTAGACCCGATCGACGTGCACAGTCAAACACATTGATATACCTCCTTAAAACTGACAGTTATAGCCTAAATATTTCTCGTTATAATTATGAGCGTTTTTTGCACTACTCTATTATTAAAGTCAACACATTGAAATATCTCTTACAAAACTGGCGGTTATAGCACAAACTATTTCGTTATTATTATTGTTGCTATACTCTATTATAATGAACTCGTGTGTGTAAATAACTTCTCGTTATTTGAGTATTAATACACAACTGAAACTTGAGGAAATATACGCAATACATACACGCACGATTATATGTATATGCTGACTGGGCGATATCAGTACGATGAAAACATTAGAACATTTCAGAGGAAGAGTTTAATTTTTAAATAGATCAGTCCTACTGTAGATAAATATATGACAAGTGTAGTGTAAAAGAATACAAATATATGTAGCCACTATAATCAATGTTCCGAGATTTTATAAGTTTTTTAATAAAAACAAACTTAGACAATAATGACCAATTTATGAGACGTGTCATGGGAAATCCGCACAGGCTAATCCGGGACGACACTTACATACATCCACTATAGACGAAATGTGTCGTCTTGGATCAGCCTGTGCAAACAGCTCCGGGACGACACGTTACGCACATGCATTTATAATTGTCGCATATTTATTATTTAAGCATGTTATATACCAGTATATACTAGTCGTAAATGTAAGCAATCGCGGATAGATTGTTTATCTAGAAACACACCGTTTTAATTAGGTTTTTCACTGAGTGAACATGCTTTTCTATGATAAATAACTGATACACAGAAGTATTGACATGGGTCTGGCCTTAATTTAATGAACAAACCTAGGCTCCATTTAGACCAAAGGTCTTAGATTATAATAATGTGTATGTAAAATTAAAATACTATCTATATTTGACATCAAAATAACACATCATTTGTTTTGTATTCTCGTTTCAGACGATCTTCAGATTGGTTGCCAAGAGCTCCGAGCAAAGCGCTACATTTCCGATGGATTCTGTACGTCTCTCCGGCCGATCAAGGAGGTGGTTTGTGCTGGACAATGTATGCCCATCAAAGAACAGGACATGCCCTGGTGGGCAGAGGTCATCAAATACTGGGCAAAGCCCAAAATGATGGAGTGGAGGTGCGTGGATGCAGTTACTAAACTGAAGAAAGTGCAATTAATGTGTGAAAATGGCGAGACCAGAACTTACAAAATAAAAATTGTTAAATCGTGCAGATGTAAAAGTTATGAAAGAGAACCAAATAGAACTGATGTTAGGCGCGGTCGAGGAAGTAGAAACGTGGATCAAAAGAACGACAAGGAATCTAAAAGAAAGGCGAAGTTAGAGAAAAGACTTAAAAAGCAAAGAGAAAACGAAATGCGACGGAAACAAAGACTAGAGAGGAAACACAAGAAAGGGCAACTTTCAAAAGAAGAACGTCGTAAAAATAGAAACAATGAAAGAAAAAGTTCGCGTTCGCGAAAACGTGATAAATCGAAGCATTCTGCCAGTGTAGACCCATCTATTGAAACAAATAATAACAGGCATACGACATTAACATTAAATGAGTCCCCGGAATTATAGTGTATTTCATTGAAATTGTGTACACAAGTTAATTACATTGAAGGATTTCTACAATTACAGTCATTTGACGGGGAAACAAGTGATGGATTCTTCGATGGGAATTTTGTGATATATAAATTTATATCTACAAATCTGTGGAAGTGATAGGCTACAATATACGCGCATATTTGACGGTTAAGGCGCATTATTTCGCTGCATTTGAATGGTTAGGCACTTAGTGCATTCTGGGAGAGACAACAATATGCCCTTCTGATTAGAATTGCATATGTATGTATATTCACTGTTAAAAGGAATATGCTTTTTGAAAAGGCAAGAAATTGTGATAGTAAGGCTGGTTTGGAACGCCATTTGAAACAGGTGTTCATTAACATACCGTGGATGTACAGGAATGTGCGGTGTGTGTAGCATACGGAGACTTTGAAAAGGATTACAGTGTTAAAAGAGTGGACAAATTCTTATTTATTCAATTGTTAGATGTCTTTTGTAAATACTTTGATGTGTCGCGTTAGATTGTATAATATATATACCATCTGTGCTGTCGTATTTTCCACTTCAGCAAATGCGATGGTGTTTTCGTCAATTGTCATTGTGTGACCGCTCTCTTACTATGACTTTACAGGACTTAAACGTATCTTGTGCTAATCAAATGATATCTCGAAACTCGTGTATGTTGCAAGTAAACTATATAATTGTTTCAACTTGGTGCGGACCATATATAGTATTTATGTATACAGTTAATTTTAAGTATTATCCTGATTAATATTAAAATGGACATTGTGTCACATCGTCACATCTTGGTATGTTCGCAGCTAAGCTTACGTTCTCATCGTTTTGAATTCTTAAAGGAACTTGTTCACAGATTTTTCCATTTTTGAAATATGACTTAAAATGTCTTAACTTGACAGAGTTAAGCATCGGAACTAAAATTTAGTCCACCGTTAAGCGTTACAAACGCTTTATAATTTTCTCAAGTTCAACTGATGATTACTCATAAACGAAATGGTATTAACAGTCTATTTCTACGTCCGCAGTGTTACTTCGCTCCCTTGTATACACTGTTATTTTAATTTTGGAATCTGTGACAAAAAGTTGAAAACATGACAATTCGTCAATCTGTGAACAGGTCCCTTTAACATGTCTAGACTCCTGCAGTGATATATCAGTGCCCATATTCATCAACTCATTCTTAAGCTTAAGAAAGAAGAATAGACTTAGACTGAAGTACAAATACTTGTGTGTTCGCAAATACGCCGAATACCAATGTAGCTTATATCATTAATAAATCATTCTCACTAAAGACTGCTTAAATTTGTGTTGGTGAACACAAATGCATCAAGTAACATTCAAATTAACAGCGTTCTGAGAACGAAACGGTTTAAAATCTTGCTTCTTAGGTCGAAGAATAGGCCGCTGAATATGGGCTTTCCTGTACATGCATTTCGTCCTTTGAAAACGATTGTATTTTGCCACTTAAACGTACAAAATGTATAGATGCAACAAAATGATATATACGTTCTATTTTTATCTATGTACGATTTTGTAGGTCATTTAAAATGCATATACTTAATCTTGCACTAGTTCACACGATTATCTTTATTTCTTAAATAAGATAAATTCAGTGAATCGTTTAAATTTTAAATAACAAGACCATTTTGACGAACCACCGAACGAAGTTTTATTACTACGGTATGAAAATCCCTAAAGCGGATAAACACTTAATCAGTTGAAAATTGCATACCATAACGTGAAATGTGTATGATATAAAATAATTATACACATTTATTTCCACCCGTCTAGATTTTCAAGTGATAATACGACTACGAGTTCTTTTATAATTTGTGTTGCTAGTATGTCCACTACTAAATAAAATCTTTAAATAGGACCACAAACGGATAGTATCTTTATAACGACATTTATTGCAAATAAGGTAAACATGTGTTTGTTGAGAACGATACATACTGATAGGAGTTATTGTTGTATTCGGTGTATACAGGTGAAGAGAAATACTAAGAATACGCAGTGTGTATGTATGATCATGCAACAGATACAGCGGCATAATGACAATTAACAAAATTAAGTTAATTAACATATATTTCTATTTAAAATTGAATACAATTTAAAACCAAGCATTGCCTATAAACGCCCAATAAGCTATAATCACCAAATAGTTTTCGTCTGTACAAGCGGAAACTCAAATAAATGTATACACGTTGACTTGACTGTATTGTTAGATTAAACAACACTATTAAACGATGCAAAGGTCTACAGTAGTACTTGTTGATTTATTTCATATTGAAGTGTGTCCTTCGTCATTTTTAAGTTTTTCTGTTTTTCTGTTTGCTTTCAAGTTTTATTGTCACTTTTATGTGCTTCTTTGCAAATAATTGAAATGAAAGATCGTACAAACACACTTTAAGATATGTTAGTTGCAAAAGCTAATACACATATGTTTTTGTGGATACTGATTGGCAGGTCGGCCAAAGAACGTTAATGCATTTATATATTTGACGGCAAATGATGTCGGTTTCCACACATATTTATTTTACTTGACTGTTTAACGCATGCTCTATGACTAAACACCATTCATTTTTAGTAACATAAATATTGTACGCCCCTTTACATTTAACAGTTTCTGTGTTCGTACATTATGTTCTTGGAATGACGGTTACATATATTTCTACTTCCTTTTCGCAGGTTGTTTGCAAAACTGTCAGTACATAAATGTAGTTGTATACATACACTAATGTAACTATAAACTATCGCTTTTTGGTCTGTTTCGCTTCTTTTGTTTCAGTTGTATTTTTATTTGTTAATACTTTATGTGCCAGTAATGAGGATTTTTTCTTGTACATTGCAAGAAAAGCTTTAGATTTATACGCATACCTTCGAGAAAAAAATATTATTTTATCAAACTTAATAAATAAATAATAGCATTATATTCATTCATGTTAAAGTGTTTTGTTAAATATATATATATTATTTATATTTATATAGCTAGACAGATTTAAACAACTAAAACCATTTGTCATGTTTTAAAACCAAAATTAACATTATGTTAAATATTAAGTATTACATGATTGTTAAAAGGATGATTTTATCATTCTTTCTCGCGAAAAAGATCAATGCCTACGTGTGTAAATACCGTTCAAAATACATCAAACACTCTCGAGGAATTGTAAGTTCATGTTATATATAATATTACAGTTTTACCAAGTGATTGTTCATGAATGATCTACATTTGAATTAATACTTCTTAAGTGTCATCATTCCTTGTTTCCTATGTTGTTCCGTTTCAATCACTGTGGACATTTATGTTTGTTCATTATAATTCTTATAATTCTTATTTCAGGGGCCATGCATGTATTTGTATTGTGTATTTAATTTGTAAATAATCATAATGCAAAATATTAAAAGTTATTTGCATATTTCGTTTTTGTCGTTATCAAAACTACCTTCAACGTGTATTCTCCCTCCTATCTATGACTGTAAGAAACACTGCTGTCAAGTTATATATAATTTTGACCACATATTTGTAATTATTGAATTATTGAAGTCGTATTTTAAACAATCGAACTTGCCCTATTAGGTCTAATACGAGGGTCATCAAGAAACATTGAGAATGTATTGATATATCATTAAACATTGAATAAATAAACTTTGCCCTCTTTTGATATCTTCCAGCTAATATCAGTTTTGCCTAATTCCGATGTTCATCGTTCTCGGATTGCACTAGCAAGCCAACGTTTATACGCCTGTTGGCCACCAGTGTTTCAATGGCAGTCTCTACGCGTTTGAAACAAACGTTTACACGTCGTTTGGCCACCTCGTCGGCAAGGCAGTCTCTAAGCTAGTTGGCCAACTGTGACTCAAGGCAGTCGCTAAGCTTTTGAAGCCTGACTCCTCTGAGTGATCTAAAATGTTAAAATCAGATGCAGTCTCATAAACAGATCACACGAGATATGGGATCAAATTTACCTAAGACAAAGCTTCCAAGCTAACTTTTAATAAACTGTTGTTGTTGACAAGAGATGCATGACCTTCAGACGTAAAACTATATGCTCCTTAGATTGTAATGTAATCTACAAAGCACTCAATGAACATTTTTCACACGGGAGACCAGGCTGTGGTGTTTATATATTCAAGATAATTATTTAACTGAATCTGCAGCAGATCAGATAAACCCTTATTATTATTTTTTCATTAAAACCGAAAGTTGGGTTTATATTTGAATTATTTGAAGCTTGAAATTGTTTTACTGAAATTATTCATTTTCGATTTTGTGGTTTATGCTATGTGGCGGATCTGTAAAACCGGAGTGCACAGAAAAAGTTAATTATATTGCACGATGATCTCTTACCAAACCCATATGCATCGGACAAAGAATTGAACCTCCATCGCTTAGCTAAGAAAAAGCAATCAAATATATGCTAGCCGGACGGCCATATTCAAGCACTTCCTTCAACAGTTTAATGTGTTTATACTTTTGTGTCCCTTAATCCCAGACATTCGTCTCAGACCCTGGGCCAGAATTGGGTGTGCCTGCGATAGAATCTTCTAACACCTGTCTGCACAAGGTTTATGAGCAGATCGCGTGACACATGTAGTGTTACCAATCATTTAACCTTCTGTGGTCTATTTATTTCAACAGCGCTAAACGAAGACAGACTAAATTAGGACCACATACAAAAAAAGCAACTTAAACAAAATCCGTTGATATATTGCTATGAATTAGCTATCTGATTGTATATTGAAGGAACATCAAAGCTTGCCTGATCTAATATGAACTAATTTGTTTCAGTGTTTTAACTTCAAACAGTATCCGGGGATCAACATGTCACTGCTCCAGAATACTATATAAATTATGGGTCACTTAAACACATAATGTTGCACGACTGAAATCAAGTTAAGTGTCAATTTTAGCACGGCTCGACGTGGTAACATTCGAAATACCAAATACATATTTACTATTATAATGTGTAATAGCTATATAAGCATTTGCTTACAATTTTAGGTGGGTGCAACACGCACAGTTGGTTGTGCAACCAAGTAAACGTGATGAAAGTAGTTGTAGTATTATTATTGGTGATGGTAGATTAGCAGTAGTATTAGTAGCGGCAACAGTAGCAACAGAGGCAGCAGCATCAACAATTCTAGCACGTGCAATTCTCCTATGCACACGCGTAACATTGTACGAACCGTATCCACATAACCTTAAACACAACAAGCTAAAAATATGTCAGTGCGACATGCAACGAATATTTGGGTGAAACACGTGTTGTCACAGTCTATTGTCATTAAGGGAGCTGACATTTATGCATGCTGATATAATGGTCATCTACAATAATCAGTACTGTAAAAATTCTTGGGCAAGCCTTGTGTTGTTCATGAATGAATGTTTTTACATATAAGGTACGATCGTATATAGTTGATCCGATAATTTGACACTTGATAACTATGTGACACTCGACACTAGTTGTTTGAATGATGCATAAACAAATGTCCTTTTAATTGATATGTCATAATGCCAATATGACATTCTGACTATTGCAACGTTTAAACAGTGTTCAGCAGACAGATATTTATTTCTGAACCGTTATTTATAAAAACACTCCCAAAACATGCCCAGTGGTGTAAGTTACTATAACTGTATTCATGTTTATGCGATCTACATGGAAGTAGTTAAAGGTACTATGCTAATGTCATTATATTGCGTGTATATTAATGAGCAACATAAAGGTTTATACATTAAATACGGTATGAATAATGTACTGCATTATGAGATTTTTGATAAACACAAATGCTTGGTAAAACGAAAACGCAGACTGGCGAATCGAACTCCCCAAAAATGACAACTGATAGCGCTATTACAATCTGCGCCATACTGACTTGTGAAAAAAACAAACTAAGTAAACCCTATAAGTATTTTGAAGATATTCACAATTCCGACGTATAAATGTAAACAACAAGCTGGACAAATAAACACGACTTAAATTACATAATATTGTTTTATCTCAGAATGCGTAAACTCTTTTTTATTCATTTAATGAATGCGAATATTCTGATGTTGCCACTTTTGGACACGTTTCGTAGAGATAGTATCTTTAAAACAGGGATAATAAAAACTTGCATGGAAAAGTACATTCAAACGCTGGCATCTTTTCCCACTTGCCCTGTAACGCCATTTGAATAGGTAAGGAGATCCCTGGTTTTGGCCGACTGCCATATTTCAATACAAATTATTTGAATGAACGTCGAATTTCTATATATTCAAGTTACATTCCATTTATTAAAGCTTTCATTCATCGATGTTCAAATATATTCTACGTGCATTTTATATCTATCAGCAAAATGTACAAATATATATTTTTATTCGTGTCTTAGCTGGGTGATTTTCAAAATACAAATTACAATGCAT
Source organism: Congeria kusceri (assembly GCA_027627225.1). NCBI lineage: Eukaryota > Metazoa > Mollusca > Bivalvia > Myida > Dreissenidae > Congeria > Congeria kusceri. Next base: position 51,299,332 of record CM051030.1, read on the forward strand.
TATGGTTCTGAATAATTTCGCGTTGAAAATAAAATCTATCCGATTTCAAAGGGCAAAAATATTCCTTGAATTATGTAAATTTTGAGGCCATTTAACGCCATCAAGACACCACGCCATATTTATATGTCGGTTATATAACGATATATTTTATTAACGTATTGTACATTTGCCCATGTGCTTAAAAGCCGCTTTTAGAGAGTAATAAACTTAACATACATGCTACGAATTAAGCATCTCTAAATACGATATCTGAGTGTGTACAAATACACAATGTAATAATAAGTGCTATATTCCAAAAAATGCATAAATCAACCTCGATCAAACTTACTGCACACCCGCTGTCCTGAATGAAAGATTACTGCCGTTTGATATCAGTGTGCATATCGGTAGTATTGCATGTTTACTCTATACATCTACCATTTGACACACATATCCGCTGATACCAGCTCCACACGTTCCCCAAATGTCAGCCGCAAACCGAACTATGTCTATCGTCTCCACAAGAGGCTCGATTGACATGAGCTATATACAAGTGGATATCGCCGGCGATATTTCACTCTGCGTGGAGTACGTCAAAGAGATGTTTGTTGTGACAGATTTAAATTGGATGGATTTTAAATACCGATTGGGACAGTGTTGCGAGCAGTAAGTTTTGGCTCATCGCCATTCTACTGGTGCCACTGAGTGAAGGCAACCTAAATTATCCAGTTTACACCCATAAAACACTGCTTGCATTTTCTGGTAGCTAATACCAGGTTGTGCACATTAATAACGTAACATTTCTAATGGAAAAATTTAATATGTAACGTTCAGCGATGAATCTGCTGACATCCGCTTATGAAGCCTTAAAAAAGGAAATTACAAAACGACAGAAAGAGAGACCATTCAAAACAGAATGTCAAAAAATAGTATGTACCCTAAGACAATGTAATGTAACTCGCATATCCAAAAATGAAATTCATATACAGATTATGTGATTTTTAAAAAGTCGCTGTAATAAATTTTACAACACTAATTTCGTTAACAATGGTGAAAGTTGATCCCTGCAACTGTATCAGATGTTATATCTACTTCCAATGGCAAGCCCTTAATGCTTTCTTCAAGCTCGGACTGCTCTATCAGGCGATTTAGCGCCCACCGACCGTTACCCACACGAGGAACGGGCCAACATAATAATTAGGAGGGATTAAACTGTACATATACACCGGTTGAAGAGTACGGAGTCAGCAAAAAGGATTAGATGCTTTGCCGTGTTTGATATACACTCTATTGAATACGCGGATTAGAACTTGTACGACATTGATCCCCCTAATTATGCGGATTTTTGGTGAAATATCTCAAGCAAGAATGAACTAACAGGTTTATGTTAAGAAAAGTTGTAAACAGTGTTTAAATTCCAGAGAACAATAAACAAACGCATCAACAGTGGGGGAAAGAAAGAATCGACCACTTAAATCTCAGCTGGTGGTCAAACATATTTTACAATATACGAAACCATTGGAGTGCTGAGTATTCAAAAACTATTAAATGCTAGCGCCACGGTTCATTTAGGCAATGGTCGGTAACAAACTGTTAAAAGTCCCGGGGAAGCTATAAAAAGTAGATTAAATAGAGATGATATCCGTTTTAGTTTACACATTGAAATGTTGACCTTGCAAACGTATGTAAATATATTGTTCAAATATATTTAGAATTCATAAATATGACTGCTTGTCCTGAAAAGCACATGTCCGCAGCATTTATACAATATTATGCAACGACGACGAATGTTAATTTGATTCGAATTAGATGACGTTATTAGTAATGTTGAAATATTGTCAATAAGAAAATTTGTATACTCTTAAAAATTGACAGTGTTAAACGAATTTCTCTTTAAGCTAAAATCGTTGTAGAAACAATGTTGAGATGTGGTTGTAATGGTTTCGCATTTACATGTTCTGAAAATCCACAACTATCGACGTATGTATACTTTTATTTGTTCTTTATTTCTTATTTGTTGCAAATACATTGCTAAACCTTGTGTTTGCCTATTACCAATTTAAAATAAGGATAAAAACTCATTGGTTAACGGCAAATGCTAACAACGTCAAAGCGGTATTTTAATTTACGCAAATTGTAAATCTCGCATAAGTTACAACGTTCGTTTCGTAATTGACCAGATTATTCATGTGTTTATTTAGCTATGATACGTATTGCGGCAGGGTTTACTTGAATGGACATTTCATATCTAATCGGTGAATTAGGGACGAAATTATTCGAAAATAACAAGATTGTTTTTAGACTTGCTTCATGTCACTTTTTGGTATGTTAAAGACATTAAAAAAAACCATTGAAACAACTGACCTCTGCTTAATTACACATATTGACGTTTGAAGTGCCCCTAATCACTATCATGCAATAAAAAGAACGCTCATGACGCAAATGGGATGAGAATTAGTCATTTTCAAGGCAATGTACTGTTCCAGAGCTGGAAAATGGGTTCTCTATATGTCCAACGTTGACGTTTACAACACTGGATTTAATGCATTCAGTTCTGACGTACTTTTCCTTACCATGTGTTCTTTCATTTATTCACGATTTACGTATTGTTATTATGAATTAACAGGTCTGTTTTTACATCTGTAGTCCACGATCAAGATCAGAGAATACAGATAGATCACGTCCATAAAAGCTGCAAATTGATTTTGCTATTTAAATCCTTACTCGAAGTTTTGTAAGTTACAGGAACTAAAAATAGCTCATTCACCAATAAAAACAATTGTCACTTTAATTATCACACTGCTACGGCGTCAAATGAACAAAACAAGGCCTCTATGTTCATTGGAGACGAGATCGCTGCATTGAAGACAGATGACATGAAGAACCAACGATCTGTATCACAAACCGGATTGCAGTGTTTACATCATTATTGTGTTCAACATCTTTAGCGTTACCTGTGTGATTCATCAAAGCATTGTGAGTAATATGCAGTGATTAATATTATCTAGAACGATTCACAATATTGTACAATTTAAAGTGGCATGATGGATAGCAATTCAGAAACGGAAAACATAAGTAACGAAGTGATTGTTGTGAATTGAAAAGAAATTAACGAGTTCTATACTATGTATTGTGATTTATATCGGGCAAAGTGTGAGGTATAGCATACCTTTATACCGGTTTAAACCCACAATGCTTTGTATTGACCGTTCCAAGGTGGTGACCCCAGTTTTGGTAGTAGTTGTTTTTATTCTTTGATTGTTTCATGTTGTTTTATTGCGTTGTGCTGTATTGGCGATTTGTCACTTTCCCTGAATACAGGTCCATGTTAACAAGGGTTTCTCTGCTGCTGATGCAGAAGACGTTTCGCATATTTTGTAGTGTTATATTCCTGTTTTACACTCCAATGCATTGACAACAAAAATTCGGTGATCCTAGGGTTACCATTATTGTGTTTCGTGATAGTTTCGTGTGTATCACATTGTGTTTATAGAGAATACTTGGTTAGTGTTGAATACAGATACGTTTATTTAGCGAGGCTTAGAAAACCTGAACCGCGAGTCTTGGTGAGTGGTTTAGGTTTTCGTGCCGAGCACATAAACGTATCTGTATTCAACACTTACCTAATATTATATTTATCCCATAATTTTCTGTCTTTATTTTGAAATGAAACGAAAGAAAATCGCTGAATAAACACGACAAACATCAAATGACGTCACGAAAATAAACAATATGACGTTATTATAATGCGCGTGTTTGCTATATTCAACAATGTGGAATACAGCTAAGTTTATCCTACATGGTGTTATTTCGTCAATGCAGGCGTGACGATGGGATAAAATTAATTGTTATTTGCCAAAAATAAACGACACTTTCCGCTGTTATGATATTTTCTGTATCAAGGAAGTATTTTCTAAACATAAATCCACTGTAGGCTGAAAGTGTCGTCCCGGATTAGCCTGTGCGGACTGCATTCAACCCGGTTTTCCCACGACAAGCCCCATATATAATTTATATTAGAGGCGTTTACATGGCAATTACATTTATTTGTTATTTCCATTAATTGTACATACACGCCAATACAAGAGCATTCGCTTACTACCAGTGTATATTATATTTTATATAGCACAGTTTACATAGTACGAATAAGGTATAGTAATAATATGTATATACATGCATATATTATATAACGTATTTATTTCGTATTGATTTCGTTTGTATATAGCGTACATAGTTTGGCCTTATATATTTCATTTCTATGTTGTACATGAATAGTAATCGTATATGATTCGTATATATTCCGTGTTATGTAACATGTTTTAATACATTTATATATAAATATATATATATGTTATTTATTTAATATGTTTTATTTGACTACACATATAAAACACATTATTTTATAAGGTTAAGCATATATATAATTGTTTTGCTATTCTTAACATATTGAATATTAGTGGATGCATTATGTTATTTGCTTTCCGAACTGATATCCGCACCAAATACAAAATAAATGAGGTAGTGTTATCGTAGTGAGACTGT
>CM051030.1:51308852-51598852 GCA_027627225.1 Congeria kusceri
CATCAGTACTGTCATCACTGTGAGAAACTAAGCCCTATTTAGGAACTACTTATGTGTGCATGCGCTTAATTGTTTGTCAATACGTTTGTACGGTCTTATTAGGATATAGAAATGTATACGTACTCGCGGACGTTCATACGAACGTACACCTTTTTATTGGGATATTAACCAATGCACGCATCCGAACGTACGTACAAAGACACATCCTATTGTGGATTATTAAAACCAAAATAACCATGCATATGTCGACCCGAACTAGAATATACGTATACACGGACGGTAATATAATGATCTTATTAGAACCTCCGCACATGTTAGTACGTACGTTTAGACAGTACAGTAGCGTACCGTACCGTACCTCCCGTATCGTATCGTGCCGTACCATATCGTTCCTTACCGTATCGTACCGTACCTTACAGTACCGTAAAGTACCGCACTGTGCCGTACCGTACATGTCCATACCATAGCATTACAAACCATACCGTACATGCCATGCCACGCCATACCATGCCATACCAAACCAAGCCGTACCATACTTAACCGTCCCTTACCGTGCCGTACCATATCGTACCATACCATGCATACTGTTTCGTACCGTAAATCACCCCTTTTGGGGGGGGCACATATAGTGTGAAAAAAAGTATTATGATTTTAAAATTCACTTTTTGAAAATTTGAACACTTTTTTTTCATGCGTGAAGAATATGATTGGAGTGCCTATAAAAAAAACTGGACTCGATCACAAATTTCACAGAAACTGTGAAGAATGAGATCGCGATGTGTGAAGAGTGAGATCCTATTTTTCACACCTGTGAAAAATGAGATCCTTGTTTCACATGTGTGAAAATGGGACTTGTGAAAAATATGTTCCTACAGCCCTTCACCGTCCGCATACATGAGTAGGAAGCACTTTTACATGCCTATATCAATACCACTTGCACCTTTTGAGTACAATATATCCTCCATGTCATTGATATACAAAGAAAAAAGAATCGGGAACAAAACACGCGCCTTGTCTTAGAGCTAAATGACTCTCAAATGCAGTTCCGATATCATTATGATGTCTTACTTTTGTGTACACATGAGTATACATTGCTTCTATAACTGTAAAACGTCGTCCTCGAATACCGAGTCGGTATATTCTGTACCAAAGATATCCGTTACAATGCCTTTGTAAAATCAATAAAACAACAATGGAATTGCTTATTTTAATTTAAAAGATGTTATTAAATGGTGAAGGACAAATATGTGTCAAAATCAGCACACATAATGACTTTATATTATCGGAAATAGGGAAACTTTACTTGTTAACTATGAGTAAAATGAATATGATAAAGTATTGGTTTAAGGTGATCTTTGCTCCAGAACATAAATTCATTAAAATGATATATAAAAATTATGTAGACGATATTGAAAGTAAGCCCCTAAAAACCAACTGGGCAAGTCAAGTGAAATGTATTCTAAGTTCATTGGGATTCTATTATGTCTGCTTGGCACACGGTGTTGGTGACCTCAGTGGTTTCTTGTCTGTGTTTAAGCAAAGAATTATTGACACTTTTGTCCAAGGTGTAGAAGGACTCATAAACGGCTATTCAAGGGCATTATTTTATAGAAATATCTTCTGTTTTGAACTTCAATTTTACCTTAAATGTATTAACATCGAGAAGGGAAGGTGGAATAATACCGATATAAGTAATATAGTGTTTTCACAGTTTGAGCTGTTCTCAAAGATGAATATCATTTTATTTTGTAATGTAACATCTACTCACAAACAAGACAAAAATACCATACATGTATCAGTATGTTATAGAATTCACCCATGCATGTTAAAAGCCACAGAGTTATTTTCGTCATAGTATCCAAATACAATCAAGTTACTAGCATATAGAGCTTTTGAAATGACAAATACTGTCAGTACATGATGATTAATGCTATTTTATTAAGTTACATGAAGTACAGATCACTTTTATGAATACTGTATATATATCTTAAATGTTTAACTTAGATATAATTTTTGCAACGCATGAGAATAGAGTACCGATAACTTTAACGTATTACTTAAATATACATTATGTTTGTGAAGCATGAGAATACAGTACAGGTCACTGTTATGTATAACTAAGGTAAACATTATTTGTGTAAAGCATGAGAATACATCACAGATCACTTGTATGTATTACTAAGATATAAATTATGTTTGTAAAGCATTATAATACAGTACAGATTACTTTTGTGTATTACTTAGATACAAATAATTTTTGTAAAGCACGATAATACAGTACATAATACTTTTATATAGTACGCGCAGATGTTGGCCTTATTCGTTTGTTATATGCTACATTGTACAATTTTTGAATAAACTATATTTTTCTTCTATTACATACAATAAAAATATGTATATGTAATGCAAATATGTAATGAAAAAAAGCACAAAACAAACCTTCCTTTGCAAAAAAATCATTTTATCGCGCAGTTTGAGCTTTATCCAGATTAAATTTGGACTTTATTTACACATTTTCTTTAAACAGTTTGGCTTTATCCATAAATGAGCATACCATTCTAAGACATAATTGCTTTTAACCCAGAAACCACTACGGTATCAACTAATAAACGGTTGAATGCCCTTGTAGATAGATTCTATCACTACTCTGTAACGGTTTATTTCACCAATTTGTCGATTTAGATGCCGAAAATTAATTAAATACAGACATTTTTTAAAAATATTTTGTATTTTCCCCACACAATTTATATATTTCTTCTTAGAGAAACGTAGATTTCTGGCAATACACTTAGTACATAATGGCGTTGGACATTACTTTATACATGTGTACAATAATTTTGAATTTATACTGGCTAAAATTGCCGAAAAAATCAAAATATGTACCTACCTGTCAATTGCGGACGATAAGTGTTCTCTGAAATTTGTTTTATCATCTGCAAATTGGTTTACCGACGTACTGGGGGTGGGTTACAAAATCACGGATTGTGTGCTCTTTTTTTCCATATTGTTTCTGTGCATGTTCCCCCAAAACACAATTAAAGGCAGAAGTCAGAAGCGTAATTTTTGGTTGAAACGTTTATTTCAATATCAATGTCCCATCGAGAATTGGACGAGCAAAGTCAATTAATCACTTCATTTATTACCGGTGACAGTTTTGGAGATTATATGTATTTGACCGGTATGTCAAATACTGTAAATTTAATCTTTTGGTTAAAACCCGTTTACTTACTTTAAGTATTGGGATCGTTATCTTCGCCTGTAGCATGATCGTGTTTCTAAGAAGTTCGACAGGTTTAGATTTCATAATATTTCATAGAAAAGTGTTATATTGTACTCTTAATATATATACACGGGAGGCAAATGTCCGGTTGGTTAAATGACATATATTCCTGTTGACAAAACAGTCCGATATTGCACGTGTTTGCAGGCGGGTATATAAAGCATTAGGATAGCACTGACCCCCGCCAAGACACTTCGTTCATTCCATGTCTTGTGCAATTTATGAGTTAAACAGCATAATGAAGCAATTTTTTCTATCTCCCAATAATAGGGAATCGTTCCAAGCATTCCTGGATCCAGACGGTAATCCGGATCACCTACAAAATCTTTTCAAATTTTGCATTGGCCCATTTCCAAACATAACAGAAAATGTTATGAAAACTCGTTCACAATGTCTTTCTAGAAGTTGCTAAAAACGACACAAAAAACCCAGCGTCGGCAAAAACATGACTTAATAATGTAAAATTCAATAAACACACAGGTCAACCACCCCATCGTGCGTTCGCTATTTTTGCTGCTTTTTACAAGTTTGACACGTTTCATCGATAGATTATTCAGTTGCTAAAAGTCAATATATACTCGATGATAAAATATGATCCGTTAAGTATTTATTCATAGGAGCCTTAAAGCGGCCTTTTATCGCTATCAAGAGTTAGTAGTGTTTGGCCAGGTTTGCCGTGTCATAGCATAAAGGCTCTATACAGGTGTCAACTTTTAATCAGTCGCAATATAGGCCATAACAGAAGTAATATTGTACAATATCAGCTGTTTGGAGTGATCTGCCTGAAGGGTAGTACTTTAAAGGTACGATTCTTTCAAAACTATTATAATGATCCCGGCCCGCATGTGTCAAGCTCTTTAGGACAAACGTAATATCTTAATAATATGGTCAAAGTCTTTATCTGTGTCATCCATCATGACAGTTGCATTAAAAAAAGAGTTATTTTAAAGACAGAATGTATTTGTTTTATATTGTATAATATTGAAAATATAAACTATTGAATTCTACATTGAACAAAGCATGACATTTTCACTGAAGTGTAATAAAGCTTTTACTTAGTAAAGCTTAGTGATTACTAGCGCAAGTAAGTACAGGGCAGAATTTGTTAGGCTTTTAGTTTGTATTCGTGTCCCAACACAGTACCATGATTTTATTATACACGACACGATTCCAAACTACTTAATCCAAAGCACGAACACATTATTATTTAAACAACATGACACAATGACTTGACATTTTTTAAATAGATACATTTACACTTATTTACATGTAGCTGATACGCTTTCTTTTAATTAATTTAATCGTGTCTCAAAACGTTGCTTTTCTGTCCCTAAAGTTTGTGTTTTATGTAGTTTTTTGTATAAATATTATTTATGCATTTCTGTCCCTCAAGTTGTGTTTTATGTTGTTCTTTTTTGAATAAATATTACTTATGCATCTTCAGTTCCATTTCCCTATTTCGTAATGGAACATCATATTCAATGCCAATTACCAACTAGTAAATCGCAGTTTTGCATTGCAAGCAATACAATGATTGTTACGAAAGTTAAACGTGGATTGTCTAAGCTCTGTGCCGAAAGAGGGTCAAGTGGCTGCATTCGGATATGTTATCACCATAATACAATCCAGTTTACAACTAGACATATCGAGCAGTGCATCACTAACATAACATGTGCAAACGCATATGTTGGTATTATTATCTACAAAATCGCAAACACTGAATTCGAGCAAACAGAGACACAGAAATATATATATATTCCTGTCAAAATTTACGTTTGCTAGGATTACGCAAACATATATGTTGCATCTTCTCTTTTATTTTGTACTGAATGAATGAATCGTGCACTAAGACTATTATCAACACTCCAAATAGGTCACATAGATTAATTCAGATTTTGAAACCACTGAGTAAATACAAATTAATGACGATTCGTGTCCTTGAATAATCTTAATGTCGTCTAGCGTTTAAACTCAAGAGATTGTTTTATTTGCCTATCAGTGCTGAAATATATATCACTGTCCCAGAAAAAGACTCTAGTTTGGCAAGAGCATGTCAGTAATTTTAAAGTTTATTCCGCGAAATGCCAATTATATTAAAATTGGTCTTTAACAAACCATTTGCACAAACCTGATTCCTGTCAAAAGCGGATTAAAATAACATGTCTCTCAGAAAAAAAGGTCAGTGCGTATATAAGTGTGTACTGGCATAAAGGCATAGTGGTAAAATTGATAATTTATGCCAAATAATATTATTTGGTACGCATTGTGGTATGTTTTTGGCGTTGCTTTGTGTTTGACCTGAAAGATAAAATCATAAGAGTAGCGGTTTTGTAGATATTACGGCGCTTTGATTTCACATATGACAACATCCATCTACAGCAGGTTTGATTGGCATAAGTCTAGTCCTTAGAGGAATTGGTATGCATTTTGTTCCAGGCTATGCCCCTAGTTTACTTGTAGTGAGAGTGCACAGTTTGCATACAGCAGGTTATCATGGTCACCAAGACGGCGTCCAAAAGAAGCAGAAGCGCTAGTTTATAACGTTACACCTTGTCTTCATTATTGTCATAAATATTTAATACCAATAGTTTGGTTTTGCAATGTTTATCAACATATAAGAGGGCTTTCAAACTAGGTTATGATCGTTGGTCACTCCTCTACACGAATATGCAAAGAAACTGCCTGGACAAAAAGTGCACGCGAATTCCTCCAGGGACTGTAGTAAATATACATGTAAAACAAGGGCACCGCCTACGGGTGCTGAACGCTCGACTTTCTCGTATTTGATAGTATTCTGGCCTTTTGTTTATATAATGAGTTCATCACTGTGATGAAGAGTGTTGAATTTCAAGTCAATACCTCTTATAGATATTGAGACATTTGACCTGAAGCTAAACTTCTAAGTTGAAAAAAGGGCAATAACTCAACCAAAAATTATTGAAATAGTTACCTCATCTTGTCTACAGAATGGGCTCATGACTGTGATCAAGTATTTTGCGTTTCAAGTCAATACATCTTATAGTTAATTTGAAATTTTACCTAACGCGAAAATTGTAAGTTGAAAAAAGGGCAATTACCTTAAACAAATTACTCCTCTTGTCTACAGAATACAATTATTACTGTGATTAATTACTTTGAGTTTCAGGTCAGTGCCTCATACAGGTACTGAGAAATTTGACATAAAGCGGAAAATTGTAAGCTAAAAAAGGTTAATACGTCCAATAAAATGCTAGAAAGCGTTACCTCATCATGTCTGCAGAATGGGGTCCGCAACGTTAACAAGTATCTTGAGTTTCAATTGAATGTCATTGATAGTTATTGAGAAATTTTATATTTAACCCAAAATATGTCAAAATATTCAAAGTTGTAAGTCCAAACAAGGGAGATAACTCTGCAAATACAAACACAGGGTCACCTGCCTTGTTGTAATGAATTACCCCTTCGATAGTGAACACGTATTGAAAGTTTCAAATGGATACCTCTGATAGTTTTTGAGATATGGACTCTGACAAAAAACTTAACCAAAAAACTTAACCAAAACACTTTGCCAAAAAAAAAAATTAACCAAAAAACTCAACCCAAAAAAACTTAACTAACCCAGACGACAGAGCGACGACAATACCTCGACTTTTTTTCTTGGAAAAGTCGAGCTAAAAATGACTTTGTTGTTGATTGTTTCTTTTTCAATTATGTATTTCTGTAAATCGAATCGTTTGTTATCTCATACTTTATTGTTTTCACATAATTATATGTTGAATTATTAGTTTATTCGATATTCTATGCCTTTACTTGCTGACAATATTCATACACAATAGGTATTTTTTGTGGCATTTGTGCAGAAACGTTTATTATTGGGATCACTTGTAAACGGATGCTCTAACAAAATGTTGTTGTTTTTTAATTTATGTGTTTTTCACTTTTTCTAATTATCGACCGATTTGTTGCTATCTCTAGCTGTTTCCCGTAATATATAAACCTCCATACCCATTAAATATTGCAATATATTTTAAAAAATATAATTAAACACACCAGATAACCTTCCCCCATAAACTTATCTCGTGAATGTTTTTTTTTTCTTATGTTTTGCGAAATAAATAATTGTGAATTACCGGTATATGCTCACCTGTTGTCACAATATATGTATGATGCATCATGTGACCTGTAAAACATGATACAGATCTGTTCTGTTCTGTATGGAATGGACTAACTGCAAATTGCAAAATATCATATAAGCCCAATTGTACATAATGGAGGTGACTTATTTTAAATAAATACTCCCATATTCAGCAAGAGATACATGTCCCTCTGTTGTACGTAATGATTTGCACATGCTAGTGACATACTCAAAGTGATGAAACAGTACAAGTTCACTCGGAGAGCAAACGAAATGTCGCTGAATGCCATATAATGTCTATACTCGCTGTTATATAGAAATAAAGCGGAGACAACCTGCACAGCAAGTCAATTGGACAACTTTATCAAACAACTGCATTTTGATTAATTTAACATAAACTCCTAATATAATGTTGTCCGTTTTTTTTTATAAGAAATACTCTTATAAAAAAAAACGGACAACACTGTATTAGGAGTTTATGTTAACCGAAAATGATAGAAGACGGTTTTTTAAAGTATGTCCCTAAAATGTATAAGCAATGTCTGAACATATAAGCAATGTCTGAACATATATACTTTTCTACAAATGTCAATCATATGCAAATTAATTTGCTTAACCAATCATTGCAGTCAGATATCACACGTTTAACTCTTAACATAGTTACACAAAATGCTACACGGTAAAGCTTGCGATCACTTGCCAACGCAATGAAGGGGCGTAAAATATTAGTGGCGAAAATGGAATAGTACATTGTAAGAGCACTAAAAATAACGGGAAATACCTGAGCAAAATATGTGTTTAATTTTGTTAACAGCTCCTTTGAAATTTATGGACATGTACTGGTTTATAATCAGGTCCACAGTTCGATATTTCAAAATTTATTGCCAATAATAGGGCATTGGGTGGAACAAAACTTTGGAAGGTTTCTTGTACTTACTTGACAATAGCATATTAAATATTAATTAAAAATTACTGAACGCCATTATAAGCGATAGCCCATTTTATTTTATTCGTCTATGTTTACTTGTACAAATAACACTGTGTTGTATTGAAGGTTTTTTAGTTCAGTTTGGTTAATATTTTGGGGCGTTTTGTCGCGTAATTATACATTAATTTCTTACAATTGTGTGAAATGATAGGTGTGGATTATGAAAAGAATACATTGTAAAAGGACCTAGAATTGTGCCCACTTTAATCCTCTCTGAAATTGACATTAGATTTGATTGATGTTCAGGTTCAGTTATTTCAAATTAGAGTTATGCGATGCCTTTTTTAAATTATCTTCAATTACAATGTTTATGTTGCAATTATCTTCGTTATATTTGTTTTGAGACAAATCTATACCGTTGAGTATAGGTTTTTTAGTATTTGGTGACATTCCTTTCTTATGTATGGCTTCAAAATTTGAACTGATGTACTAGTTGCCTTATTGGAGCATCAAATGTTGTTATTATTTGACATGTAACGAAGAGACTTCCAAGGACAACAGTAAAAACATAACGACAGGATGCAGAAAATAATGCTTTGAATTATAAAATTGAAATTGAAATTCTAATTTATAGTAGTAAACATATATGAATGAATTTAGAATTCTAATCAAAAGTAGTTTAAGTATATAAGCTTTTGCATTCGAATAGGCTATGTGTATGTGCTGCACATGTGAAAACATGTACAATATACTATCTTTGTAATATAGTAAAGAAATAATGTTCGATGTATCGTTGTTTATCGGCCTATAAACAACGATTTGGAGTTCTGATGCGTAGGAATTGAAAAACGAGCCCGAGTTGTTTAATAGCTACGCATGAGAACGACAAAGAGCTATTTATTGGCCAATAACAACAATAATGCGAAAATTGTTACGATTCTAAAATGATTTGACATATTTTTGCAATTTTTGTTGGAACTACTTTTTACTGTGCTCCGCCCAGAATCGGGACGTTTTATTGCGTCGTTTATGGGTAGTCTAACAACGATAATTGTATTCTTTCTCTATAGAAAAATTAGGGAGTATCATGTTATAGTAATTCTTAACAACAAACATGAACGTCTGAACGTGAAGACGGAAGTGTACTCTTAATTACCATATTAAACGCCTTTACATGTGCAATTAACGTTGTAACACTGATGCTTTCCAAGTGAAGCATTTTGACGCCATGATACTATCATATCCAAAACAAAAACAATTACATATCGCCAACGCATTGACTGCCTCCGCAAACATATTTGCATACGTGGTTAATATATTAGTACTCAATTGAAACAAAATCTTCCGTAGCAGCAATATTTATGACCATGACAATGATGTACCATTTCGATTTTACACCCACAAGTCCGTGTATTTCCATTTGAAAACTACAATAAAATGGTAATAAAAACAACGAACATAAAGTCGACTGGCAGTGACAATATTTATGAATATCATATTTACTCCCACATCATGTTCTGTTTTTGTTAGTTAATGTAATGAGATACGTGCGTCCTAAGTGCGTAGTGATGTTGTTGCACTTGTAATAGACGCCAATATGTGTTTTCACTGTGATGTTTGTGTAATATAATAATAGGTTTGACATTTTCACAAACAATCATATTGTTGTCACAGTCCCACATGCCAAGAATCATAGTATATGTATATTGGAAATATCTATTACCGGGGAATTGTTTAGAAAATATCACGTGTTTATCCCATGTATAATACCAAAAAGACCCACAATCAACAAAATTCCCAATTGGCATTCTAAACTACATGTATATTAAAATGTATGTTAACATAAACGATACCTCTGGTGTGAAACAGACAAACTGGGTTAAATAAACAAAATGCTCTGACTCTTAAATCAGTGACAGTATTGGTCATTCTGCATTATGGGACTGACTAACAACATTATCGTACGTTGTATGTGTGCTTATGATGATACATGATACAAACCGGACTTGTTGTCGTGAAAGACGTATTTTGTCGCCATCCAAATAAAAATGTTTTCTCTTTTTGCAATTCTATTATATTGAATTTCCATTAGCCGTGAACAGTAGAAACATTCCTATGAACAATATAAACATAGTAGTATATTACAAAAAATCTCATCCGTGTTCACAACAACTTATTATTGAAAGGATCAAGCTGTCAACGACAAACTTATATATAGTAGGTCTTGTCTGGTAGGTGATAATTGAATGAGTCCATTATTCTCGTAACAAATAAGAAGGTTGGGCACTCATTCATCATGCTACCCGGCACAAAATCACGAGTCGGGGCTTACAGATAATGCCACACCTCTCGACAATTTCTTGTCTTACACCATTCTTCGACATCGGTATTCGAAGAACAATAGCTTATGGAAGAGCCAAGAATTTGTTTTAAAAGCCTGAATGGGGAAAGGCTGTTCTACACTAATCCGGTTATACGTATAAAGTTGTATTTTACGATCCACGCCCTCAATAAAGGTTCTATTGTTTGGCATTTTATGGTAATCCCGAATACAGTTTTGACAAATATACACCAGGTGTTTAATAGAGTGAGGTGAAAAGATCGCAACCAAGTGCTTAGATACGTTGGAATGCATCTACAAACTCTACTGGAACACGATAAAGGTATTATGTCTTTAAAACATAACGATCATTTGTCATCAACGGTTACGTCAAGTGCGCTTCAAAGACAAGCAGGTTTTGTTTCAGGAGGATCTTCTTGGACAACTCAAGTTCTTCATTACGACCATATTTACAATCCTCTCGAACTATTATGACTGACAAATAATATATCTTAGCAGTATTATCTTGCTCTTTCTTCATTTGGGCAAGATTTGTTAAAGCATTAAACAGGAGACATAACTAGAAGCAAAAGTTGCCAGCGTCCGTTACCGACGTCACATGGGATACTGTAGATTATAGACAGTATCTCGATTATTTCGAGAAATGCTAGACTAACATATTTCTTTAAAAATAAATTATCAATATATCATGTCTGTAACTCACAGTCTATAGACACAAACAGCGTTATACGCAAAATTTGATCATATGAAATGGTGATTTAAAATGCAGTATACTGCAGAACTGGTTTTATTCGCTTGTGTTTTATTTTCGCTAATATTCGCGAATTTATTTCCTCGCGAATTCAAAACCAGAGCGAATAAATGTGTGACAAACCTGAAAAGGTGTGGAAATGTGTGTAAATAACATATGGTTACTGTGCGTTGTCGTGTTAACGTTTATCCATAACAAAAACACTTGCGACGCTAGTTTATATAATTACATTTAAATTTATAATACATCCATCATAGATAGGATTAGTGACTATTGTTCTTTCATGGTAGGATTACGCTTGTGGTAGTCGATATTAAAATTTCCTACATGGTCAATCGTTTGATGGTCAATCATGGTCAATCGCTTCCGCCAACAGTCTTTAGAGAGGGTAATTTCCAAAACAGGTATCGCGGACAACTACTTCTTTTCTTTGCAGGCTATTAGTCAGTAAATCGAAACCAGAAAGGATCCTGTTTTCAAAACAGCAGAATTTAATGAATACTCGTTTTCTTATATTTTAGTTATGTAAGATAATGTATGTAATATGTATTATAATGTGTATATCATGTAATCTATTACAATTACAGTTTGTAAAAAGGTCAATTTATAAAAAAAATAACTTTAAACTAATGACACCCCTACTTTTGCTATTTACTGGTATGTAACAGAAATATTTACCGGAGTGTCCTGGAATAAGACCACAAAATTAATGCGCTACATCGATTATTTTTGACTCGTTGCGAAAGTGTTTTTTTCTTTTTGCCGATTCCCATTCTGAATATTTTGACCAAAAATTAGTGCAATTTATTAATTTTAAAGTGTACTGGCCAATCGAGAGCTTGCATCGTGTGATCTATTTTGACTCAGTAGGCTAAGAACAAAGATCTATAAATAAACATTTATTTATAGATCTTTGGTTAAGAAGCACTAACAAGTAAGGTGCGCCTTACTAATTCGCTTCATTATGATGTCGTATATTATTGCATAATATGCCAAATTATAAAGTTTAAAGGTGGGAAATTGAGCTTCATTCAAACAAAGTTTGCGTTTAGCAAAAATGCATTCATAATTTACATGCTTTTTGTTTCTTTTGTCGCCAACAGTCTTTCTACGAAGTCAGCGTGTTGATCAAGAAAACGCGAATTACAAAAACGGATCATTTTGGGAGAAAAACGCGAAAATTCGTCTAGGCGAATTTTAAGCATCCTACAGTACAAGCCTAAATGTTTATAAGACACAGTACAGTTGTTTGATCTGCAATAAGAATATTTAGATTCGAATTTGTAGGAAATCAATTTATAAAAAAAACAACTTTATGTAACTCCATGCCACCCTACTTCAAGATTGGGCTTACACAGCTTAAACGATTGAGAATTATAAGACAATCTTTTATACTGCCGCATTGACGACAGAGTGGTGCACCAGCTTTATTAATATGTTGGAAAAACATTAATATTTATTTACAATTGAAATGGAGAATCGGTTTAACATTTCAATATTAACAATAATGCATTGCAGCGAACAATGTTATCGCTAGTAGTTATTTGATATTATGACAGTTCACAACCAAACAATAAAAAATGAGAGATTTTTGTTTTCCCGCTTACGTGAATCAATGTAATATCTGGTTAGCCAGTACCCATCACCGTCACGTTTAAATAAATGTTGTACTGATTGATCGTTTTGTACTTGGCAATAGAGACCCAATCATCACATAGAATTGGAATCGATAATCGACAGCCACAAATGAAGTCAAACCATAACTTTGACCTAAACTCACCGTCTCTACGTGGGGATGGATGTTGTGATAAATTCGAGCCACGTGTGTAATGCACGAGATATGGATGTGTGTTCATGGAAAGGACAGCCATTCTGAGATATTCTTCGTGTGATCTTTGACAGTCACGAATGCAACCTGCTGCATGATTATTGTCGTCAAATGTACTTTTAGCTAATAGTAGTTACTATGAAAAGCAGCACGCATTATCGCCACGTGGGTTTGGATTACTGTATTGACTGACCTCAACATATGAATCTTATATAAATCGCATATCAGCCAGCCATATATGAAACCTAGGCTTTATCATTCTTAGACCCACTATGTGGGAATGAAACCCAACTTGTGTATTTTAGGCGGTCAGTTGTTGAGATGGGAACGATTGTAAAGCAATTAGTATACTTCTACTTGTTGGTGTGTTTTTTTAAATATACGACCCTCTGTTTATGCTAGGTTCCCACTATCGTGCGATCCGTCACGAACGCCGCGATTTGCCACTCGTAGCTAATCGTAGTATTTTTCTGAGATTTCAGGCTTGGATACGATGTGATGCGAGTCCATACTTTTTGATACGATGTATTGCGCTCTGTTGCGATCTGGTCACGATTTGTCAATTACAGATGTTACGATCTGTCACGGTCTGATCTCCAGTTCAGATACGATTACATACGTTCCGTTGGGATTGTTTAGGTCGAATCCACTATTGGGTCTCGATCTGACACGATCACCACGATTGGGTTCCCCGAATTAGGACGTTCTAGTACGTACAGATAAGTTTCGATACGCTTATCACGAATACATGCGCTCCGTTACGATACGAATGTGTTTGCGATGTCTTTCATGATCGTGATCGATAGAGATCACGATTGGAGCTACGACTGGACCCGAATGATATAAATACAGCCCGACTGACTATTGACTTCATTGTTTCTTGAGATCGATTTGTTCCGCTTTGTTACGATGCAATAAGATCTGATACGATGATCCCGATGGACAATTGATCGCAGTTGATCGTGTTAATCGTGGAGAATTTTTGAACCGTTCAAAATTTTCATACAATTAACGCGATTGCCACGATTGACCTCAAGATCTGTTAAGATCTGATAAGACCTAATACGATCTCCACGATTGGTCCACGATTGAGATCACGATTTCAATCGTGACGCGAATTGTAATAGTGGGAACCTAGCATAAACCCAATGTGCTGCAAAATGACCATCTGTCGTCTACAATGCAATTATTCTGAGATAAAAGAATACCATAAAACTATTCCGATATGGGTACTGACACAATTTGAACATTTGGTTCTGCCGAAGTTTCCTCGTTGAACGACTCAAAGACACTAACTGACACATGGGTTGGAAACTGCACTGTAGTGGATCTTATCAGTAGTAAGCGGACGTATGCATTTAGTTAACATACTCGGGTATTGTAAATGTGGCAGTAGATTAGTGTGATTAGTTGTCAGAATACTAACGGCGATATTAAAACGTAAGCTTAGGTTGAATGTTAACGAATGTGGAACAGTTGTCGAAAATACCATGCACACCACGAAGACGTTTCTATAGCTAGTGATCCAGTTTCCTTAAAGTGGGCTTTCCGATGAGTTAATAGACGTTCATTACAAACGTTAATTATATTCAAAGTCATAACTGATAAATCCGGTGTGAATTATAAACAGAATGATGCCAAGTTTCACCAAGCTGAAATTGTACATGATTGGACAAAATTTAGGACAACTGAACTGATTTCAGAAACACCGAAGAAAAAAGAAAAAAGTAGGACAACGCAAAATACAACAAGCTCTTCGATTATCTCATTTGCATTACTATACATGCATGACAAGGGCAACAAGGTAGAGAATCCACCAAATTGCGGTCAATATATAGACTACCTAGTCTACAATCAAAACCCTGCAGTATATTTCAAAAAAGATCGTTTACACCTTAGCCTGTGAGACAAATCTTCTTGGTATCCACTATAATATTAATATACCCCGTGATTACATACTTATCATGGTAAGGAGCTAATAAAGATAATAAAGCATAGTTTTTGTTTGTCTTGTCTTATACCGGGAACAAGCAAACATATATCTTAATTGCTTTTGTCCGTTTCAAGCCGTTTGATTGTCCATAACACATGGTGCACATATGTTGTACACGATGGTTCAATATGCATGAATGTTGTATTCTGAGAGCTATTATCAAACAAATGGAACAAATTGGTTTAGTGTAAGCTTTGTAACATTAATTTTAGATGTCCGGGGAAAATAATGAAAGAGAGAAGTCCAGTATTAAACTGAATAAACTCGAACACAAAACATTATAGCCAGAAACGCTTGCAATTAAAACTTGGGCAATGTTAATGCAGCGTGATGCAAGCCGGATGTGGTTATTTTTAACCTGAATACTTGCATTATGTTTGTAGTGAATGATTTGATAAATGCAGCAAAGCGCATACGAACTATATTAATAACCCATTTGCGATCATTCTAATCGTTTTAGAACTAAATATTGTGTGACTTTTGTCTCAAACAATATCCGTTGTATGTGTTCATTATTGAAAACTATGAAATCAAGCTCAGTATAATTAACAAATACATATTATAACTATATTTTTCCGTTGACAAGTGAGTACGATGAATGAAGTCACATTTGTTGTTGTCACTCAATGAGTAAACGAGTTCCTATATAGCTGATGAATGTACTAGTAGTTTACTAATGTAGCACCCTTCGGTTTTAAATCAGATTTCTGTTGTTGTTATAAACTGACCATAATCGTGCTTTTTCAAATATACGATAATATGGTCGTAGGGATCATTTTGTAAGATGCAATTTATTTATGACGGATATATATTACCCTTGATATTGATCACAGTCTATTTACCTAACAATCTGTTTAAAAGGCTTTCAAATTTTTAGCTGTTCTCACCGACGAACGCATTTAGAGTAATGTATTATTTACGCTGTGCAAGTATCTAATATATATTGATTAATTAACGCTAAAGGCGTTAACTGATTCTGATTGATAACCCTTTACGAAGAAAATTTCATTCTAAAATCTACGTAGGTCTTTGTTAAATGATCTTCACCTATGCGGCATATTTCACAGTAATTTGCTCAAACTCATAGCAATGAATTAGATTCTAAGTGGTCATACATACATATGATTCTAAAACCCGAGATAGCAAAACACAATGCAAAATATTGACCCTATAAAATTACATATAAATAAACTAGCCGCTTTAAAGAAATATTTGTTTATTTCAATTGTTAAGACTGTATTATTAAGTGGTCTTGAAAACTTTATAAATTAATGGAAAAAATTACGTTCATGCAAAATGACTTCCAACGAATGACTGATGCAATTTCACTCACAATGCAACCTCCGCGAGCTATGCTTAAACGTTATCATTTATTCTACACTAATGACATTAAAGCTTCTCAAAATTATACTCATTTTATTTAAAAAAAAGTCCTTACATTCTACGGCGTTGTTGCTAAATTTTACGTTTGCAGAAGCTATCATCTGTCTGTTTTTGTATAAAGGAACCCAAATCTCACGAGGAGTGTATTAGTTATTACAAAAATTAGAAAATAGTCATATAATATTGAAATGGACAAAAGTTATAATTTCATTTTACCGCCAGAGAAATGGGTCACGCCATACACTGGTATTTTCACCCTTTCGTCATATAGAATGGATTAAACTGTATACCCTGATAAGGCTCAAATAAATTCGGATGAGCATCATATATTGTCTCTGGCTTTTGTCATGCAGTTTTGTAGAATGCAAAAACGTTTACTCGTTAATGGTAAAACTAGCAGATATGTCAAAATGCATACATATGAGATACTTGATACATGTTCGTGGCATTCATTTGAATCCAGGAACATTTATTGTCTCATAACAAACCTTACCCACGTTGAAAATGCCATTCAAGACATACGTTACATAATTAAAATGTATACTAAAAATGGTACCTTCCTATCGGGCTTCTTATCTTCTTATCCAATACATGTATATATGTTTATTTGCACAACTGCAGTATGAACAATAAATAAAGACACAGAATGTAATACATCGCGACCTTGACATGGCGAGTATAATATATAATGTATACACATTAACATACGACTTATTATAGTTGTCCATTAACGATATCAACGTTTTCAGCGATTTATCAATAAATTAAATGTAGGTTAATGTATCATTGATTTTTTTCATGAAGTCCACGGGAATAGCATCGCAAACCCCTCTGCATATGACAGATAGTCTTTTATCTGCATGTTTTTTAACAATTTATACGTTATTTGAAAAGCTTTTGGGGAAGGTTCAATGCTCTGATTTCAATACCGTCTTTAAAAATACCAATGGAGAGAAAACAAATCATGGGGGTATGACATGGTCTCGATTAAGTGTAAAATACGCAATAAATACCGGAACAAAAGCTTCTTTCTGTTCAGTGATTAAGTTCAAAAAGAAGATTCTATGTCCATAAAATTCGTGGTATGCAATAACAAATACGTTAACGTAGAGATATACAGTTTAAAAACATTTAAGAATGAAACCAACAGTGTAGTGCAGATACGGATGAATACTTGCGAATTGCGACGTCCATTTGGGCGAAACTGTATGATGATGTGCTATTTATACTCGCGAACAATATTCCATCTTTCCCTATTTGTTTCGGATCTATTATTAAGTTTGTACTAACTATAGACCGCTCTATTCAAGCCTTAAAGGAACGTTATCCTTCAAATGCATAATTCAATTTCGAAATACATTTAAAATAATTTTTATAAACAAACGGTAAAAGATCGACCCTACCTTTTTGAAATATGTTGACATTTTGCTTATACAATGTTATTTATTTATACAAATTCATTTTACTATATATAAGTTATATATGTGTATATTTCGCTATACTATTTATTAAAGTTGTAAATAATAATACGTTTTTTCATAAGTTTGTTTTCAATTTGCGTAACTGATAATTAAAATTATGAAATAAAAGTAAATAATTAAATCACTATAATATTATAAAATTCATGTATTTTATTTTGTTTTAAAGAAGGATTCCGCTAGAATGTACTGTCCATTAATATATCTGTTAATTGATAAGTCTGGGTATGTTTCGATAAACTGAACCGGCATGTACTACCTCAATGTCAAACATGTAATTTCGGTGATTTTGCCTAATTATTTTCCCATAACACGAACGTTTTGCAAGATGGAAGGGTGGTGTCAACTATGTAAGCTAGTTCAACCTGACATTAGTTATTTTTTAGATGCGCTTTACAATCTAAGCCATGCTCAATCAATAAAGAGGTCGAAATACGAATTCAATTTCCATTTTATCTGTCATGAAACGGAGCTATTATAACCACCAATTTGAGCATTGTGCAGACGTATAATTTGAAAGGAATACCTATACCGTAAATCTCAAATTATTTAAATCGCAGGTGGTTGATTTAAAATCATGTATTCTGTCATAATAAACGTTTCGGTATTAAAAAACGCTTAATTACCATGTTTACATCTGAGTTCTGATTTAAATTATTCTAAATTGTTTTACGTTTTTGCTTGATCTGTATTTGTATTTTGTGTTTTTATTGTGCCTTACAATTTTAAAACACAATAACACTTCCTTATTTTGTCAAAAGCTGAACCAGATATGAAATAAACGGACATGTCCTACGATTCGAAAAATAGTATGATAAATAAAATTTAACTATTATAAAGACCTGCAAGAAGTTGCATTGACATTGCACATCCTTCTTAATGAATTTTTTTTGTGTGAAAAGTGCCGTTCGTATTTGACTAATTTTCTAAAATTAAGTCAAGTTGATATTTTGTATTACAACAAATGTTTATACAGATACTAAGATGTAATAAAACAACACAATATATCTAAATATAAATCATAACGTATGACATCTTATCATGCGAGTTTTGTTACTACTACTGCTACAATATTTCGAACTTCTACGAAAGAGTTTAGCATGGTTAGTTTTAGCAATACCGGTACTGAATACTTATGGCTTAATAATACGAACATATTGCATAAACATGTATGCGTCTATTTTATGTTTAGAAGATCAGTTACCACTTCTACTCCATTATAGCAATGACGTATTTAACTAAATTTTTATTTTATTTCTTTTCCGTTTGACCGTTTGATTGATTTAACTACATTATTTTTTCCATTCAATATGCTATCAATTCGAATAGAATATAGCAAATCGGTTGGTAAGAAACCCATCATTGTAGTAAATTTTGTAACTGTACATGTTGTATACGTCGGAATTAACACTATTCTACTTTGCACTTAACATATTTTACATATTTTTTCTAGCTACTTTGGCTCACCGAGAAAAAAAGCTCTTGTAAGTCTTTATGCTATGGATTAAACGCGTTTTTATGGATCTCATATTAAATGCTTAATGAGAACCAGATGCACTCAATAATGGTCTGATTACTCGATCATTTTGATCTCATTACGAGTCGTGTTTCAGCAATCCGTTTTCAGACAAGCCTATTGTTCTCAAATTACACTCATATGTCTAAATATAACCAGACATGTCTTATATTAATGCTTTTAATGGCCCATGCACGAAATATTGCGTGCTAGTTCGGTTATTATCAATAAAAATTAACGGCTGCAAGTTTGCTATGCGCATGCAATGTTAATTGCCAGTTGAATCTATGCCATGGCGAATAATTAGGTCTTTTATGTGGTAAATTGTTAATTTTACGCAATACGTTTACACGAACAATGGTTGGATAAAGAAATATTTGAATCTATGAAATTAATATGTAGCACAAACTTCTACATGGAATCTATTGCCGCTTTCAATGTCCAATGAATAACGCGCAGCATTGGGTGCCAATAAGGAAACATGAAGCCGCGTACTTTACCTTTGTACCTGAAATGTATGATCCATATTAAACCACAAAAAATACACTTATGGTGGTGGTGATCGTGGTGGTGGTGTTGGATGTGAACGTATTACTAAACCATATGACTTAAAGTGCTATACCTAAAGAACGTCAACAGCGTAACTGTAAACAAACTGGATGATCGTGGTGGTGGTGTAGGATGTGAACGTTTTACTAAACCATGTGACTTAAAGTGCTATACCTAAAGAACGTCAACCGCGTAACTGTAAACAAACTGGATATAAATATATGTTTGTGGAAGCTAACAACAAATCTGAATATTCAACAATCAGAAATAATAATGTTCCATATAGTTTGTTTGTGAAAATTATTGTTATTCTACTTTAAATCTAATTAACCAGTAGAAAGTCATAGATCGCTCCGCCCTTCTGTTAGTCCAAGGTTGTTTGTCCAAGGATTTTAAGTAAATCGATTAGATTATGCAAACATGTGCTATTGTTTACCATTGAAATATAAATCTATAATTGGTCACTCAATGCTTTATTGACAAGTATCTACTGGTCAATAACGTATAGGGACTGGTGATTTTCTCAGCAATATTGACCCCCTACCCAAGGAACGCGTTATTTTGTTTCTGGACTGAATCACTAGCAATGGGTTCTGTATCGGTAGCAAAGTACTGTGCAAGATCTTTGGTGCAGCCATTCATTACATGGAGGTAACCACTTTCATTTCACAGTTTTTGTTGTGAATAGACTATTCAAATGAAAAATGAATCGTTTCAAAATGGCGGTACATTTGTTATTGTCTAATTAATGAGACTGGCATTTCACGTTCACTAAACATCTGTTTTGGGGGGTTGTGGTGTAGCTAAAATATCACACTATCAAAGCAAATCAGTTCTAAAGGTGGTTAATTACTTATTAGCTGAATGTCAAATGACTCATACTGTAGAACAACCAGCGTAAACCGCACAATTCGACAACGCAAATTCGAATGATGCATCACCGAATGATAGTATGTTTGACAACAGTTTGTCTCATCAATGTCTCGAGTAAACATTGAGCCCTTTATATGACCGTAACACCTCATGACACCTCTTCCTTAGCTCGAACATGATATCTCCCCCACAGGGCATGTTGTATTGAACCGCGCCTATTGTCAACAATGTAAGTGCGTGTCCTGGGTCCGTATTCACCAACCCATTCTTAGATTTTAGAATAAAGAACAGACTTAGACTCAGGAAAAATACTTCTGCGTTCGCAACTACGCTGTGTACCAATGTCGCTAATGCCATTAACAAATCGTTCTAAACAATGAACGCTTAATAAGAGTTTGTGAATATATCAAGTAAGATTCACATTAACAACGTTCTTGAAAAGAACAGTTTCATTAATATTATTTATTCTTACGTCTTAAGTCTAAGAATAGGTTGGTGAAACGTGCCCCTATGCAGGCAATCGGCAAGTACAAACGTGTCAAAGCAGCTGGGCAATTGGCGATGCTCCTTGCATTACAGTCACGGTCCGCATTGTAGACACCTAAACATTGCCAGTTTGATTTAAGTGTATGTGCATCTGCTATGGATCATGCATGTTGTTCTTTATAAGAACAATGCCATTAATTTTATCTTGAACTGAGCCACAATTAGAAAAGTCAATTTGTCAATGTCTGAATCAACTTATATTTAAGAAAGCATTGTGTCAGTAGCTTGTTCTGTTCGTTGTTGTCGTCCAAACCTGTGACTGATTCCAGTGAACTATTTATGAATAAAATCAACTGAAATCCTTAGACTAACATTTAAAGAACTTCATGCTCTGTAGAAAAAAAAAGTCCTCAATAGCTTTCAAAAATTCCTTTACCAAATAATTTACCAGAGGATCAAAAGAATGGTAATATTTCTTTAAAATCTGTTAAGAAGTCTATATGTTTTATTTTAAAGTTTTAGTATAGCCATCGGGTTTCATAAAAATGTTTAAAATTTAAATGCATATTTATTTGCGAAGGGTAAAAACTAGTTCTGTTGTTAGCATTAATTTTGAAAAGTTATGTCCCTTGGTATTTTCAGTGTGTGAAAATACACAAACAAACATTTCTGTGTTTCTCAACTACCTTTTATTGTAATGTACATATACGTCCCATAAGAATTGTACTGCTTAAATCATCTGCATTTCACCAATAAACATAGATTTAAATAATGAACGCATTTACAATCAATATTGACATATTCAAATACGTACGTTTGCAAAATGTTTTATATTCAAGAGAATATAATTGTCCCATACAAATTGTACTGCTTAAATCATCTGCATTTCATCAATAAACATAGATTTAAATAATGAACGCATTTACAATCAATATTGACATATTCAAAATCTGCTTTCGTCTATAATTACAGCTATTTAAAGGATGCTCGCTCAATATTAGCATCTCATTACGTGTCGATCATCTTTCGTAAGCATGGGACTGTATGCAAAACTTGTTTTTTCTTTGAAATTAACGCGGAACTTAATATACATGAGCGAAATAATGTACGTGCGTTGGGAATACTGATTATCGTAAGTAAAGGTAATAAAATATATTACATTGTATAGCTTGGATTTTCACATGTAATTTTAGTATGATAAAACACATTGCTGAATTAGCTCGGTGAAATAAGTTTCGTCCTACATACCTTTCGGGGTTCATTCCTTTGTAAACGCAACTTTATCGTTTTCTGCATTCAAATAGGAATCTTTTTCTATCATTTAATGATTATTGATATTGAAACTTTCTTGTGAATTTTTTTTTATGAACGCCTTGTGGACACTGTTTAATAATTGTTATTATATAATATACAGTGACTGGATCTCGGACCCTTTTAACGTTTCGGAAATGTTGTAACTGTTTTATTTTTCACTTATATTATCCTAAAGCTTGTTTGTGGACATTAGGTCGATATGTCTGGCTCTCATTTCAGTCGATCTGCAAGTTTGATATATTCACCTAATGATCATAATAACAGAAAGTTAAAGAAATAATATATCTATGGACATTTGCCAATTTTCGTTCGCAAATGAACACATATAAATATTACATACTACGTATCAGTTCATTTGTTTCTGCATTTTTATTTAATTTTTCGTCTGAAGACTACTGCGCAGTATACATAAACATTTCTAACACGTTAACTACTGTATGTTGTTATTCTCGATTATTCAGCAATGAACCTATTCTGATACCCGATCTTTACTTACTTCGTGGTAAAGGTCTGGCCATTCTATACCCAAAGGATGACGTCACACGCCAAACCTCTGTACTTAACCGCATTATTTCGCCCCAAACGGCGAGATGTGCTTACGCATGAACTAATCCCGCGTATGAACGTGACGTTAATGATACCATTAATCAGTCTAATATTCAGTTAATACTGATAGTAGAATATATTTCTCGTAATTAACATAACAGTAGTTTGTGTTTAACGCTGTTTAGCGCGTTTATTTTAAAAAGCTACTTTCACTTTCGTTTTGTGTGAAAATTCAAGGTTAGATGCCAGTAAATCCAATTCCCATAGGGTCCCATTATAAAACGGCGAACTTTCAGATTTCATATTGTGCAAGCTTGGTGTCTGTTAAAAGATGAATCTTTCCTCTTCCGAAAATTGCAATAAAAATATATGGCATGTTACTTCTAAGAAAATGCGTCTCACCTGAATGCAGACACCGATAGAAACTAGGGTTTCGGCATTAAAATTTCGACAAAAGTCACATGCCACTGTAAACACACCCCAAAAGCTCATCTTTCAAGTTAGCCTCCAAAGACATGCACAAAAATGTTCCAAACACACAGAGGATATTAAAAATAACCCAAAAAGGCATGTCTGACATTGCTAAATGCTTTTCACAGCAGAAGAAAAAAGGAACTATAGTAAAAGGCAATATTTCGAATGTAAAACGGAGGAAAACACATTGATTTACTGGTATCTAACCTCAATGAGATGTTAAATCAACCATTGCCAGCTATGCTGGAAAGTAGCGCATATACTCATAATGCTTAGAGCGTGACAACCTCCTCCAACCTCCGCGCAGAGATTTGACTGGTTCCGAGCATAAATCTAATCAAATCCCTTCCGTCATAACAACCACGTGATGACGATCGATTTAAATCTTCTAGATATTATTTATGGTTTGAATGAGTTACTTTCTTTTTCTGTTTTCATTATTGACTGCAAACGATATATTACAAGTCCAATAATGTAGAAAATTACACTGAGTTGCATTAAATAAGTAAAAGTTACAAACACGTAATCCTTCCAGATCTGGAAGGATTTTACTTGTGATGGCAGTGGTTACCGTTAACCGCTGCGAGGAGTTTGAGAGCGTGAATACACAGGTCTGTCAGACCGGTGTAGACACAACGAGGTCTGGCATCTATTCTGGTACCCGATCTTTACTTACTTCGTGGTAAAGGTCTGGCATCACCCAAATCTCCTATGGTAACACCGGTTAAATCAAAATGGCTGGGGTACGTTACTTTCTATAGCCAATTTCAAACGAGCTTGAAAATTAAGTACTTCTTAACCTGTCATTGTAATATCGTTCCGCCTTTCATTCAACCTTTGTCTTGTCTGTTTATATGCATGCTTGCCATTGCAGTATAAATTGTAGTTTTGTTAAAAAGCTCACCCGAATTAATTTGATGTCTCTTTAGGATATTCGGATAAGTTTTCAGGAACTTATTGAGTGTAAGCAGCTAATGCGTCTTGGTAGTTAATTTGAATTTCTAATAATGCTCAAAATACCAATCACGTTACTGTGTATTAATTTTGTGTTAAAGTAAAACGTATTTCAGCACAAGTAAATGTGTATTGCATCACCATTTTAGAATTATTGCATTTGGAAATGCATTAACAATGTAGATCTAGTAAGTAGTAGTTGATGCTGTAGAACTTACAGTATAATTCTTCTTTTTCATTTGTTTTCAGGTTGCTGATTCATTTAGAAATTGCTGGATTCATTTTGGGTGCATGGCTGGCCAACTGTACTGGCAATTCAAAGGATCTTGAAATTGACTATTATATATTTAAACACAAAAAATAAGTTCTTCTGCACAAATGTTTTTTTATTATTTATGTTGCATTATTACCAGTATTACTTAACAAATCATATACACCTTAGGAAAAGTAGGCATGCCTTACAGAGAAAGGAAATTGCAATTAATGTATACAATTAATGAAAATGCCTTGAAACTTATAGCTGAAACACTGTACATGTCACTCTTATTGCAGTGACATGACTGGAAATATTGACTAAATCATTTTATATATTAGACTTATGCCAGCTTATAAGTGATATTATTTGGCCATACATATAATTAACATATTTTAATTACACAGTTTAAACCTTTATTTGATTTATAATTTCAAATCAAACATATAATAACTCAGTTAATTCACACATATATTCTTATGTCTTTTCGAAACCAAAACATCTACATATATATTTCTGGTTAATAATGACACAACGCTAATGTACATAAGTGCAATACATATTCTTCAGTGAAATACAATTGTCAATTTATTGCATACAATATATTTTAATAACTGAACATGTTTACTTTCACAATAAATGTATACATGTGAAGTATTATTTATATATATTTGCAAATCAACCATTTCAACTGTATACAAATAATGGGGCCATTCCTAAAGTAAAATATCTACATTAAAATCTTCACTGAAATAATTTGATGCAGTATAGGCTCAGGCAATGCACACCATCAAACAAAAATAGTACTACATAATAGAACATATTTAAATTTAATTGCTCAGTGTTCTCTAAAGCTACAGATTAAAGTTATTAAATTATCATTTTAAACATAGAATAAGTTTTCTTTCACCTTTCAAAAGGACAACACATGCTTGGGGTATGTTGCAAAGTTTGTAAGATGTCCTCATTATTGCTTTTTTTGCTACACACTGTTAATATTCACATTTTATAATTTATTCATATAAAATTCTTATTGTAGAAAATTGTTTTAATTTACATTTGACATTTTATAATCTCATGATAAATCCATACAATAGTAATCACACAGATGAACAGCGACATTTCTGATTATGAACTTTCATGTCTTGTGAAGTTGGAAGAGAACAGTATCACGATTGTTGTGGCTTTTTTCTGTTCTATCTTCTTACTGTTGTACTGATGCCTTGGAGTGGAAACTGCACGCTAAAATAATATTACAGTTTAATAAATGATTAATATCAATAAATTCCTCTTTAAAAAAAATAAATTTAGTTTTGTTTGATCAATTCATGTTACTTTAATAAGGATAATGGTTTTTATTAAAATAGGATTGAAATATATTATTTGTTGTTAATTATTCAACATAATACAACAGTGTATTTAAAGATCTATAAATAAGCATTACTAAATTTCTGGTGTGTTTAATTCAATAGTAAACAACACGTCCGAATATCGAAATATACGTACGGATGTTCCGACAGGTTATTCAGTATATTTAAGCGATATACATTCAACGAGATTTAAATCACAAAAATATTGCGATATACTTAAATGAAATATAATGTTTGGTTACAACGACATGCAAAGCGAACGCAAACAATTTAGAAAACTATATTTTTATATAAGACATACCGTTAGTCCGCCATATTGTATTGTCCATGAGTATCGGGTCAGGACGGCCCTAATCGTTGACGCCCGTGTTGTTGATGGCCCTGACCATGACGGCCCAAATTAACTATTATCCGTGTTGTTTGTTATTAGTTATCGATAATACGCTAATAAAGCACACAATAATACGTGTTTTTCTCTTTTATTTATTTCTTATTATTTATCACATACATACACGTAACATACACGTAACTAAAAATTCAATCGTTAGTGACATTATATGAATTCTGTCAATTGAACATAATAAAAAAGCTTATTTAATTACCAAGACATAAACGACAATACAACACGAATGCATAAATTACCAGTATAAGACCAGTGTAATACATTAATTCAATTAAAGGGACTTGTTCACGTTTTCACATTTTTTGGTGTATGCCATTAAATGTCTTAACTTGACAGATTTAAGCATTGCAACTAAAAAGCTCAAGAATAACTAGAATTGTCACACGAGTGACGGATATACCCCCACAATATGGCCTTGTCACAAAACTATGGCATCCATTCGAAAGAAATGGACACAGAGAGATTGCTTTACTTTGTGAGTGTTTAACAGTTTATTTGGAAAAATTTAAATTTAATAAAAGCCATAACTCTGTCAACATTTAGTAGTTTGTAACCAAAGTTGAACTTAATCTGTAGTGTATGCTGTTACACCTGTGTAACAAAAATAATTTAACAAGAAACGTGGAAATTCCACGAAAACACAAATTTTTTGAACGAAATACTTAAAGTCAGCACAATAATGAAAGAAAGTTCTGGGTGCAAGGTGAAGGTCATACACCTCGGGCTAGGAAATCGTGATCTTGACCTTGCAAACCAAAGTGAGGCCTCAATATAACGTAACATATGAATTTTCATTAAAATATCTAAATAAGTTCTTACGTTATTGAATGGAAACCGTTTTTTTTTATTTTTAGAAAAGGTGACCTTGACCCCACCCACTCCATATGCAATCACAAGAAAGGTCTTGATATAAGGTATCTACATATGAAATTCGTTATATAGGTATTGTCTATTTTAAGTAATGGTGACCTTGACCACACCCGCCCCATATGCAATCCCAAGTAAGGTATCAATATGAGGTATCAAGGAATGAAGTGTCATTAAAATATCTCAATGCATTCTCAATTTATGGAGCCGAACCTGTTTTAGTAATGGTGACCTTGACCCCACCCACCCCATATGCAATCCCAAGCGAGGTCTCGATATAAGGTATCGTTAAAATTTCTCAATGCATTCTCAAGTTATTGAGCGAAAACCGTTTTTCAATTTTTAGTAACAGTGACCTTGACCCAAGCCAACCCCATATGCAATCCCAGGGGAGGTCTCAATATAATGTATCTATGTATGAAGTTTCATTAAAATATCTTATTGAGCAGAAACCATTTTAGACTGTTGGCGCAAGCCAACAGGATTCAGTAGTTGTATTCCAAAATCGGTCATGAGGAAACTACTTCTTTACTCTGCAGGTTACGAGTCAGTAAGTCGAAAAATTACTGCGTCTCGCTTAGCAGTGAGGCTTCCTGTTATCGATGCTACTTACTGTGAATAGATGATAAGAAATAGATCCGACTTAATTTATTTTCAATTAAATCGGTATTTACCGAGCATAGCGCTTGTGTTCAAAAGCACTGAACATTGATTCAAACTTATGTACGGTTCATTGACTAGTTTTACCCGTTGTATATTGACTTGTTTGCATATAACTGCTTTTTAAATAGTTTGCACAAAAATTATTTGCCTCCCACGAATTACAAAAATTAATGATAGGAATGTCGTAGATAAATAGCATTGAATTAGACGCGCGCTATACAAGTTTTAATTTGCAACAGACTGTGTCCTCCATTTTCAATTATGTCAAATACCAGCTTATACCAATTTATTTAAGTAAAGTGTTTATTTATGAGTTTCGATATTTGTTTTGTAGAAATGATATAACATACAGGTGACTTACTGTAAAAAATGTTCCTCATGATAAAAATACTATCATTATTCATTTCCTTTTAATTTCTTTTCTCGCCAACAGTCTTTCTATGCTGTCAGCGTTTTGATTTTCTATTTTTAGTAATGGTGACCTTGACATTGACACCACCCACCACATATGTATGAAATTTCATTAAAATATATCGATGCGTTCTCAACCTATTGAGTGGAAACTGTTTTTCAATTTTTAGTAATGGTGACCTTGACCCCACCCACCCCATATGCAATCCCAAGCAAGGTCTCGCTATAAGGTATCTATGTATGAAGTTTCATTACAATAGCTCAATTTGTTCTCGAGTTAGAGAGCGGAAACGAAAAGTTGACGCCGCCACAAAATTTAGTGGTTTGTAACCATAGTCAAACTTGACCTGTATTTTATGATGCTACACATGTGTACCAATAATTATTCAAATATGTCAAGCCGTTGTTGAGTTATCATCAGGAAACCATGTTTGTAGGGAATTTAAGTCGAAAAGGGGCCATAACTCTAGCAAAATTTAGTGATTTGTAAGCAAAGTGTAACTTGACCTGTATTTTATGATGCTACACATGTATACCAAGAATTATTTGAATATGTCAAGCCATTCTTGAGTTATCGTCTGGAAACCATGTTTTTAGGGAATTTAAGATGAAAAGGGGTCATAACTCTTTAAAAATGTAGTGGTTTGTAACCAAAGTCGAACTTGGCCTGTATTTTATGATGTTACACATGTGTACCAAAAATTACTTGAATATGTCAAGGCCTTCTTGAGTTATCATCTGGAAACCAAAAAACCAACAGAACGACGGACCGACAGACAGGCAAGCTCACTCCTATAACCCCCCCCCCCCCCAAACTTCGTTTGTGGGGCTAAAATAAACAATAAAAGTATTCAGAAAAAAAAGTATTCAGAAAAAAAAGGTTCCACCAGGGTTCGAACCCAGGACCTGCGGATTAAAAGGCTATCGCCTTAACCTCTCGGCCATTCCGACTTCTATATTTCATTCTGCATTATTTACTTGATTTAAGTGTTCCATGTGATGTCAACAGTTTCAACGAAAACAACAGAAACACTCCAAATTATTCTATATTTTAGCGGAACAAACGCTTTATAATTTTATCAATTTCAACCAGGGACCTATAAAAACAAATTTAGGAAACCAATTTGATACAATTGTTGACCAATGCAATGCAACCCAAGCATCAAATAACAACAACAAGGTACAAAAACAATGTAAATGAAAAATAATGTACTTTCAATTCTTGATAATGCTGAAATTCAAAAGTCCTGCAATGCTCGCGTTATTAAAAAAATAATAAACACACTTGTATAACTATTTAAGGCTAAACACCAGTCATTTATTGATACTTTACGAAATATAATGTGACCTATATAGTATACTCGTCAAATTAAGAACATGAAATAATGTGTGCCATGGTTTTATTCACAAACTTAACAACTTAAAAAAAAACTAGACCTCATTGGACCCACACTTATTTAGAATTAACATTAGTTATTTATAACTACGTTTAATACATTGTATTTCATTACGACTTCTTAGGATTTTGACCTTAATTCCCTTATACGTTGAGCGATATTTGCTATAAAATCTTTATCCCTACTATAGTAAACAGGTCCAATTCCATTCACCCATTTTCGAGAGATGTCTTTCTTTTCGACTTTGTATAATAATGGTACCAACCGACCATCTATGTTGCCGTCATTTTCAATCAGGCTATGAAGCATGGTTGCACCTTGGAAGTTTTGAAGACCATTATGAACATATTCAGGGGTAACTAAAAACAGTACCCATCTAAACTGATCAAAGACAACATCAATACTATTTATATGTGACCTTCCAATGGCAAAGTTCGCATACAGTTCAATTGATGGATTGATATCTGGTTTCAGAGCATCTTCTATTTTCTCACAAATCTCACGTGCCACTTCGTAATCCACCTCGGAGTGAAACATCAAAATGTCCTTTAAGTCTGCAAGAAATTATGTATATTATCAATGTCAGAACAAAGGCTAAACGTATGTAGTATAAAATGATCATTAGAAAACATGTACAGCTATTTTCCATAACAAGTATTAACCATCCTTTACACAGTTATTTTGTTGGTAAACAACTCTTCTTTGAAACAACTCGAAATCCAAACGCA
The DNA here is from genome assembly GCA_027627225.1 of Congeria kusceri. NCBI lineage: Eukaryota > Metazoa > Mollusca > Bivalvia > Myida > Dreissenidae > Congeria > Congeria kusceri. Next base: position 51,339,753 of record CM051030.1, read on the forward strand.
TTTTATGAGGAAAATAAATGAAACAGATTAAATAAGATACATCTGTAGTTTACCGTTAAGTTGAAGCTGAGTACTCGCAGTTAGTGAAGTCAGGCTTTGTTTACAAACATCAGCAGTTTGTTTGATCTCATTGACACAATCCCATGTAGTATTTAGTCCCTCCTCTCGAACCTGTTCACATGCCTGCTCTGTGGCGTAGGCTAACAAACTATTTCCTAACGATGGCACGGCATCAGCCTCTACATTTGAATCCAATTCACTTTCATCACTCGCTTCCATTGTAGCAACAGCTGTATCATCAAAAGCAATATTTAAAAGCAATTCAAACCATAATGAAACAGAAAATCGATTACTTATAAATGGCCATTAAAATCCATATATTTATGTAGTTATATAAGAATTACAATATCCAATTCGGGAGGCTGTTATATTCATTCTACTACTTTAAACATTCTAAAGTAATGGGAGGATTTTCAAAATATTTAAAACTTCTTTCCTAATTTTCTACAAAGTTGAACAAGCGCGTGATGTGTTACTGCACGTACATTCATGAGTAAACTAACACACCTTCGTCCTGAAGTGGTTCTTCCATGCCGCAGCTTGAATGCTCTTCGGCATGTACTTTTCCAGACTTTCTCGGATGTTCACAGTTCTTTTCTTGTGTTACTAATTACGAATAAAATAATATGTGAAGTTCAAGAATTAAAAGAATACAATAATATTTGACGACATCATTAAATGACAAATTGAAAATATATTCCCGGATGTAAAGACGTTATTATAATTGATGTAGCTTAACTTTTTAACTTATACGTTCACTCTCTTGGCGTTATATTTACTTCTGACTATTACGTGGCCTTACTAATAAAATGTTTACCACTAAATCGTAGTACGGTGGCTGTTGTCCAAAACCGTCCCGTAGCAATGTCAACGAACAGTTGCAATGCCATTGTATAATGCTTTATTACGTGTACAACTGTTGATGTCTTAAAAGTGAATCTGAAAGATAAACAACTTATTTATATGAACAATATTTAGTACGTGCGACTTCTATATCTGTTATAATGTTATTTGTAAGCGGATAATTCGTTTCGGGTGTTACAAATCATAAAAACAATAGATTACCAGTTTCGCAACGCATTATAAAAAAATAGTCAAACTTTCTTTGTATTTTCCATTCTAAATTAAAACAAGTCAAAATTCTAAAAAGTCACTTGGTACCGGCAAAAGGAACCAGCCTGGAAAGACATAGAATCAAAATATAACGTGCAAACATTGTTACGTTCTCGACGATGAATTCCTATTGGTCTTGAATGTCCTGCAGTTCATAATTTCAAAAGAACTATTGAAAGCATGTGCAATGATATAATTGAGAAAACATACTGACCAATATCTAAAAATACATATATTTATAAAAAATATTGAATTAAGAACATAACTCCATATTATAAGTGCATGATTTTTTTTACAAATATCTTTACAAAATAAAGATTGTTAAGTAGACCATATTATGTTCAAGTGTTAACTTTATGCAATTTTCATGTTTTAAGATAACACAACTAATTAAATAATATTTGCTGATAACTATGACTATTGACAGACAAAAAAGAATTTGACTATCTAGTGTGTTTGTTGTAATCTATAGGCACTCATGGGCATATAGCCTTACATATTTGAAATAAAATTCTATAATTATACAGTGTGGCTTTTGATATGTAAACCGCGGTATAGAATTAAAAAAATAAAAAGCTTAATTAATGTTTACTGATTTTTGTATAATTGTAGTGTAATGAACATTACGATTCGTGTGTATAAGCATACGCAATGCACCGTAGAGTTACATGAGTACATTGTAATACTTGTCTACACACGTTTCATTGAAAAACAAGGGCATTTAAGCGTCTCTATCCGACATAATATTGCCAATAGTGTTTTTGTGTGCAGCCAAGCAACTCGAGTGTGTCATGTTGAACAAATAACCGACATTGTTTACAATCAATAGATTTAACAAACAACATATCCACAATAAATTTGACTGTCATTTACATGTTACTTATAGGTGATATGCGTATAATTAATATTGTCGGTATTGTTTTGTACTATTTTATCACGATTAAAGTTAGACTTTAAACGACAATGTTAAGTTGTTACTTTTTATCGTTTAATGCGAAATTGAGTGAGAATAGCGATGTGAAAGTCGTTTTTGCCGATCTGTACTACCGCACCTCATGATTGTAAGAATCTAACAGAAACTAGGCGGGTAAATATCCTCTATATATATTAACTTTCTATATTAACTTCCTTTATATTTAGCATGCCAAGTAGTCAAGCTTTTATATTACAGAAAGTGAACATAATACAAATATTAATTGCAAAATCATTACTAAAAGTCTGTCAATAGTAAAAGTCCGCTAATTGAAGCTATTGTTCTCCTCCAATCATTCTAATCAAAATTAGGTTATCTTTCGACAGTATGGATGTAATGCTATATTCAACAATTTATGTTGATATTACATTATGTTCTTGGTGTTAATCGGCTAAAATGCATATATTAATAAAATTAAACACGCTATTCTTATCTTTTAGCAGTTTGACCTACAAATATGATAGTTATACAATCGAATTTAGGTCACGCCGGGATACACATTTTATTGGTTATTTTCGCACCTGAATATACGACCAATTGTGGTTTATAAATGAAATCCTTTTAGCAGTAATGTAAACAGTAATAGGTTAAGTTATTAGGAACTGATTTTGATAAATGTACACACCTAGATATCGAAAGTATCTTAAAACGAAAGTAGACAGTGTAATTTCTAAAGAAAATAGTAGTGTATTTTATAAATATTTTGCCATTGATTTGTTTTCTCTTTAAAAATAAAATGCAACCAAACCATAATGTTTAATGTGCACTTGCATTCTATAATTTGAAAAACAAGCATAACATACATGTAATAAGGTATCACGTAATGCTTAATCTGTTTCATGACCAAGTCTATAACGAATAACAGCAAAGAACCGGTAGCTTAGAATTTACGAATTTTACCCTTTTTAAACGATACGTAGCTAAAATACAATAAAGGTATACCTGACATAACTATCTATACATATCGTTAATATCAAATGAAAAAAATAATAACCATGTTTATGCTAACAAATGTCTAGCTCTACCGAAAAACAACGGATATATTACATGGTTCCCTGCTAATGTAATAATCTAAGCTGTGTAAAACATTACGGGTAACAAGACTGAGTGCAGGTTAAATTGTGACATTAAAAACCAAAATTAAAATATCATTATTAATCTAGTACAATTTCCAATAATGAATAGAGTCTTAAAATGGTGGTTACATGCAGTACTATCATTGAAGGGGTATATATCTTATTTTGTACTGTATATTCGTTTCTTATATAAAATAATAATTCTGCTCCTGAATAATCAAAGATCGAAGAACATTTGCAGTTGTATCATCTAAGTGTAGTTAAATTACGACGACAAATGATTTGGTATTAATGTTCAAATCAATTTGATTTGCGAGGGTTAACTATACATTTCGTCATTCCATATAGCATCCCCAGCTAAATTTTTTTATTCCAGATGTATTAATTAAACTATTATCACATTAAAGTGCAAATGAAACAAACTCCAAACACTCTGAATTATTCAAATATCTCTATTACTTCCAAAGTTATGAGGTTTTGAAGTTGTGAAATTTTCGCAAAATTTTGCCACGTTTTTGGCAGGTTTTATTCTGTAGAAGACTGATTTCTCAGAAATTTGTGGCACCGACGCCGCTGATATTTTATTATAAATCCTTATATTTTTTTATTTATTGAAATATCTTCATGAAAATTGGTAACCATATGTAAAATTTACATGCTCTTTTCATTTATAAGGTCCATTTTGGTGTATCTGCAAGTGCAAACATTTTTTCCCCATAAAAATTGTGTCCTCTATAGTTTTTTTTTCAATCAAAATGTTAAGTTACGTTGCATTTACATGCCATAATATTGTAATGTCACTCTTCAATTGCTTTCTTGGTGATTACAATTCATAAATCTTAGTGAACTTATTTAACATTTCAAAGACATTCAACAAACGTGTTGTAAAACATAATACTTTTATTACATATACCACATCAATGGCATAATGCAGATACACTGTTCACTGTTAACTGCTCTAGGACTGTCTGTCAATTGTTGAGCAAGGGAATTCACTTCCTCCTTTTGTGGAGAATTTGTAACTGCCTCTTTGGTTGGATTTTCCTGGTGGAACATGTGCTTCTCTGTTGGCGGACCTGGGTAGTTAAGATGATCCTATGCCATCCTGAATTCATCCTGTCGGAGTCACTCTGGCACGTTGCACTTTACAGGCGATAATAATGCACCTGAAAAATAATAAATATACAGTAAGAAATAAAACAATGTAAAGAAAAAAGAAATCAAATAATTTTAGAAAATAAAATAAACCTATTCAATAAATTTGTTAAACTTACTAGTATTTACACAAGTATTGGTTATTGTTTACTGTTGTCACGATTCCTATTCTCGTAACATGACTTCAATACATACATGATACAACCAATATCCTAAACAAATGACATTCTTTACACATACACTTTACAGGTTTGTCGACTTCATAAAATTAAAAAAATATTAACAATATTCTGAATTATTTAATTTGTATGAATTTCGTGCATAACAATAACAATGCGCTAGTGTAGGAGTAGATAATGTGTTTTATAAAACGATGACCGAAATGCTGCCTATCCGAAACTATATGTACAATTGTTTACAAGCATTTTAAGTTTTTAACGTATTTATTTAAAAAACAAAAACCTCTTAGTAATATATACCAGCGAAATGGACAAATATATTTTAAATTACACATACTTAAGCGTTTTTCTTGTGCTTATTGGGGCTTATTTACTGAATATATAGTTTGTTTTTTGCTAATCGACAGAAATTCAAGATGGCGGCCATTGCATCGCCAGAATGTATTTGGTTTTTTTCCTGACCTTTGAACTTTGAACGCAAAAACGGTCGGATAAACATAAACCGATTTAATCGTAATATATATCAAATTAAAGCTTAGAAAATATTTTTAAATGCTATAACTTTCATAGTCACATACCGATTCAGGATCCGACAAATTCATGTAGACTTTGGTCATTTGTAACACGCTTGTTTACAGTACGATTTTAACGGAAGTTGTATCACCATGAAGGGAAATACCTCCTCTGATTGGTTAATTTAACTTCATAAATATTCAAATAGATTTACATCACCGCATAACCTGTGGAAAACACCCTCCGTCACCAAACCGTGTCCGCGTTGATGGACTCGATAGCGGAGGTGTGAAATCGTCGATAATCCCATCACTAATACACAAAACAAGATTGCAAAAACTACAAAGATGACAACGACGACAACCTGAAAATATACATGAACAATGCAAATAACAACATTGCATTGTTCATGTATATTTTCAGAATAAACTTATCATAGTATATATATATATATATATATATATAGTCAATATTGTAAATAATGAATAAATAGTACATTATGCATATGCTAACAATCATATAGTATACGTATATCATACGTTATTAAATATATTAAGAATATCTCTATAGAGTTTTGGCTGCACGATCATTCAGTGGCTTACCATAGCAATTGAAGTCTACAATAATAAAATAACATATAACATAACACACTGACAATTACAATTACCTTTTATGGAAAGGTCGCTTGCTACTTAATTTATTTCTCCCTTGCTCGTAAGGGTTTAAATGCAAATTAAGTTCTTGTGTAAAACATAGGAAATATCGTGAGATTAAGAGATAAAAGAAATATGAAGCATGCTAGGCTATTTCCGATGTACGCGAAAATACATGACACATTTAGAAATACAAAGTTTACTTGCACAACACAGCAAATAAAGTAAATAGAACTCATTTCAACAATGCATCCAATAATTCATTAATACCAACCTTAGAACTGAGCCTACCAAATTAAATAAGAACTGTCAGTGAACAACTGACATCTGATCACTAGCAAACCCGAATTACAGTCAAACCGGCCACACGTTAAACCGGCCACAAAAACGTCAAACCGGCGACAGTTATTCGAAAAACAGTCAAACCGGTCTCATTTTATTTCTCTATAACACTAATGTGCTGATATTGTGAAGTAAATACATTTATTGTATTACTAATTCAGCCCATGATGTATTGTTTGATTTAATAATGGAAATATGTTCAGGATAATAAAATAACGGCAATAAATATATAGATAAATATAATTGTATTAGTTTTCCTTATCAACATTATATATATATCAAATACATACCAAATAAATACAACAGTGACATACGTTTATTATATTATAATCAAATACATACCAAATACATACAACAGTGACATATGTGTATTTTATTTTTACAAAAAAGAAGCATAATCATGTTCACAATATACACCTTAAAAACAACAACATTTCACTCTATTAATTGCTGAATTTGGTTAATAATAATATATTATTTGGACTCGCTTGGTTTTCTGGTAGCTCGCACATGAGTCGAGTTGTATCTACTGTGTCCCTGGCTTGACAAAATATTCCAGTATATGTAGTTTATTTGATGATATCTCCTGAAGAAGAGATACTTTCCAATGCAGTAAGCGAGTAATGGTCTTGTAAAGGTTAGTTACAATTCATAAGTTTAGGCTATATATCACGTTCAAAGTGTGAAGGCGTCTTTAACACATCGGTGTGAAACAAAAACATTATTTCATTTTAAGCAAAGGTGTTAATTAAATCAACAGATCTGTCTGCATTTGTCACTGAAATAAGAAAAATATTACTTTTTTTTTTAGAAAAAATTTTTACTCGTGTTTAGATATAATTCTATATACAGAGATAGTAGAAAAACGCATTTGAATCAGTTTTAATATGACAATGACAAATGTTTGTGTGTTAAATTTGATAACCTCAATCATAAACTATTTACATATTTTGTAATCTATGTGTTAAATTTTACAACAGGCTTAAACACAATTGTATGCTTAAATATGATTGTTATTGTTGTTGTATTAGTTAAAAATATATGTTGTTGATGTGTACATCAATTAGTCAGTAATTCAAAGGATCAATATCAATACAATATTTTGTTAGTACATGTGGGTCCACATCTACTGCTTTGGAACCATGAAAACACCGCGTCCGTGTCCACTAGAGATAACGATCGGCGTATATCAGTACACCAGACATCAAGGTGTTAAGGTGTCACTACATCGCGAGTTTTTTTATAATGGCAATCTTATGTGTAATTCGAATATTATGTTTAATTATTATGTCAGTAACATATATGTTTGCTTTACTAATCTATTTGAATAATTCATCGTATCTTTTTGTTTTAAACACCAAGTACTCTAATGCCCAGAAGCAAATATTAATAGTAGTAATTTCAATTAAACATTAGTTTTGTTATTTTTTATACTAACACCAAACATTTATCGGAATATTAATTATTAATGAACTGTAATGTTGTTAACAAATGCACATACCATACAATTAAACTATGTATTATTGTGTATTGTATATTGTAATCGATAGCCTCGTAAATGTTCACAATATGTATGTTGTCCTTGTACTCATGTTGTCATGTTTTCATGAACTGAGTTATTCTCACTTCGGTAAACGAAGGACAAACGATTGTAACAAAGATCCTTTTTTGTAAATTAATTACCTGTAAATATTTAAGATATTTTCTGATTACATCTTACTACGTACAAACCTTAATTTGCATTGTTATTGAATTTTGTGGCCTGTTTAACTTTTTTGTGGCCGGTTTGGACTTTTTGTGGCCGGTTTAACTGTATATCTTGCAGAGTGAGGCCGGTTTGACTTTTTTTTTAGGTCGGTTTAACTTGTGGCCGGTTTGACTTGCTTCCTGAAAAACCTGCTTGCCAACTGAATTAGGCGGCAAACATTATCCAAGGGCAGATAATCAAAATGGATTAAAAACAAATATACAGGCAAGAAAATAGGTTAAAAACAACTATTCAATTAATCTGGGAAGACAACTTTGAAGGTGACCAATTTTCAACTAGTTACACCAATAGGGCTGACTTGTTATGCTTGTAAGCCTTGTATGGCATTTTATATTTTGACATTATTGTCGCAAAGTAACCCGTTTATTCAACCTTAAATTGGCTAGATATTGACGTGACATATAAAATTTATAACTTGCCCTGCCTGTGTTGCTATTTTTGCATTGACATCATAGTCAAATAGCAACTTGTAAATTTAGTGTATAACGGCACGACATACTTGACGTTCATAGTTATTATTTTGCGTGATGGATTTCATAGTACACGCCACATGCTTTTATTCTTGTGCCTTTTGAGGGCGTTATTTTGCGTGATTTAGTTTATAGTTCACGCCACATTATATTAATTCAGGGACCTATATATGTTTATAGGTCCCTGTTTCAACTGATGATTACTCATAAACGAAACGTTTTTTACAGTATATTTCTAGGTCCGTAGTGTTATTTTGCTCTCTTGTATACACTGTTCTTTTAGTTTTGGAATCCAAGACAAAAAGTTGAATCAATTCGTCAATCTGTGAACAGGTCCCTTTAACTACACGCATCATTTATTAACATAAATACATATAGAAAAAAGAGCAAAAATGCCAGTACAGTAAATAAACAAGCATAACTGTGGACACAACATCAGTCCTCGTAAATTTTTATCTAAGCTCTGACACCGTACAGCTCCGAGCACGCCCGCAGAAATCCAGCTGTCGTTACTTCTTTTTCCATGTACCTGGCCCAAAGGCTGTCCAGTCGTCTCTGGACCACCTGGCTGCGTCCCCACACATTCCGCACGAGGTCACCACCACTGACTGCCAAACGGACCAATTCCGCGACGCAACAGCGGGACAAGTTCATAGAACTGCAGTCCGGCGTGGCTTGCCTTCCTGTTCAGTCGGTGATGCCATCCTACAATCATAAAATTGTTATGTATTTATTGTATTATAATGTTAGGTCAGTACAGCAGTAAATACAAATACATAGAGGTGTAGCAGAACAATATATATTTAAAACGTTCATCATAATTATGAAAAGTATGTGAACGAAGCCCGAAATATAAACGCAACGCAACAATATATATTGAATATTGCAATCGAGTATAACAAAGTATATATGAATGTAGTAGCACATTAATTATCTTCGACATCGTTGTTTGTGCGGACCGACTGTCGGAAGACGGACCATGCAGAAATGCTGTTTTTTTTTTATTGTTTTAAATAGCTGTATGTTTCATAACACCTAACAGTGTACATGTACTAATGTATTTACATTTACACCATATGTGTAGCCATTGCTAGTGGCCAGTAACTTTCATCTTTTCTGCGACACGCCATGCATCACTGTGTAAGTAACACCTCTCTCTTCAATCACAGTCTCCGTTAGTGTGTCGTGCACAGAGCTAAAATATTACTATTTATTTATTATTATTATTATTATTAATTGTATTATTATTAATTTTAATAATAATAATAATACCAATAATAATAATAATATTAATAATTTTTTTTTTTTAATCATCATCATCATCATCTACTTTATTAATGTTGAATAGATGAGAGCAAAGGTACAAGACCGTATATATCTTTTTAAGTATAAATGTGTAAAATGCGCTTTGTTTGTTGTTTTTTGTAGTGTAGATAATTTAGTACTAAGTGATACCAGTTATAACATATTAATACAATTTAAATAGTACTCTTCTCACAGATTTCTTTTTCTGGATTCTCTAACACTCTGTCCATGATGTCAAACTCCACTATCACTTCATCATCATCTGCTGCTGTGGATTCCGCCATCACTTCATCAGTTGCCGTAGATTCCGCCATCACTACATCATCAATCGCTGTGGATTCCGCTACTGGCTCTGACCAGTCCATTTCCATCATGTTGCGGAACTACAATACATGAAACACATGTAACAGGAACTGTTTAATGCTAAGATGTTTACAATTTACACTTGTCTACAAATTATACATTGCGTTACTGAAATTAAATGAATGAAATACACTGGGCGCTGAAAGGTATTAGCGATGTCTACACTTGGCGCTCAAATGTATCAATGTACAGCTTTTCAAATTATTATTTCATATAAAATTGGAGGGGGAAATACACAATTTAATTTTTGATATTGAATACAATACCTCGTTATCTGTCAAGAAGTCCGGTGTCAGTGTCAGATTTCCACGAGTTTCCAACGAAAGCAGGAGCTCTGATGTTCCCTCTTCCACCTGAAAAATATATAATAATAAGATTTTCTTGCTATAAAATAAATATCAGTATTATTTTTGTAGTAATGACGTCGCAATTAAGTAATTACCCATATTTGCTATGAATTTATGAACCCAACCGAATAATAATGCACTGATCTTTGCGATGTTTGGCTAACTCTAAATCCAAATGATAAAGTTTATATATGGCACTCAAACACGAAACCTCCAATATTATGTAGGCTTGGCTATTTCCAAATGTCTTATAATTTAATAAACTACTTAAAAGCCTGCAACAAAGCAACGGGATTCAAATCCGATCATTCAATCGTATCAATAAAACTTGAATTATTAACTAGCAATAGAGGTCCAGGATACTTCACAATCAACAATTCATATCTACTCAACGCAGAATATCAAAGACTCATTAAAACATTGATTAATGAAATTGCTAAAAAAAAATAGAGAAGCAAACCGTAATACACTATGGGAGATTATAAAAGGGAACATTCGAGGGAACATTCGAGTTGTTACAATGAAATAGTCTAGCAATAAAAGCAAAATAAAACCAAAACAAGAAATGGAACTTAAAAATAAAATAGCAAAATTAGAAAAAGTACTTCATCCCGATGATATAATAACAGAAGAAAATCTAAAAAAAGCCAAACAAAATATGAATGATTTAATCGAATATAATATAACAGGAATATTACTAAAAGTTAAATCAAAATGGATAGATGGTTCAGAAAAAAATACAAATTATTTCGCTAATCTTGAAAAAAAAACCATCTGAGGCTAAAACTATTCAACAGCTTAAACACCAGAACATATTATTAATGATCAAAATGCTCACTGAAAAATTTAAAAAACTTTTAGGAACATTTATATAAGAAAAGCACAAATTTTGATCTAAACTTAGGTGGATGCTACTATAATAACATACAACATAAAATAAACACAGATATTAATGAAAGTAAACATTTTACAGAAAGAGAATGTTCTCTAGCAAGAAATGCAAAAAAAACGAAAGCCGCAGGTCAGGCGGTATTTCAGTTGAAGTTTACAAAATAGCATCCGAAACAATAGCCAACAGAATAAAACCACATTTAAACAGTATTATTAGTTCAAATCAAACAGGGTTTCTTAAAGGTAGAAATATTGGCAAAAATGTTTGAATTCTTCAGGAAATTATTGAAAAAATCAATGACACAAATCGCGGGCTCAGCGCAAAACGGTCGTAACTGACATTTTTTGCGAAAATGACTTTACTGCAAATTTTGTATTGATTTACCAATATTTATAGCCTGTGAAAATATTAGCCCAATATTCTACCTTTAACTATAAGAAAAACATAATTGGCATAAGGTTGTATCTGAAAATGTCATATTTTTGTAGTGCAAAATGGTCGTAACTGCAGTTACAACTGTTTTGCACACAAATAAAAACACAAACAATCTGTAAGAAGGTGGTTATTTATATGAGTAATTATATAATATCACAGATTGCATCATTTTATCTTTGTATTATAAACTTTATACTAATAACTGAGTGATATAAAAGAAAAAAACTAATGTAGAGAGTGATTAATTATAACATTCTATTATGTGAAGATATAATAAGATATAAAAACATAGAACTGACCTGTTATGTTTCTTGGCCGACATTGCTGGGCAATTCATAAAGTTTAGGCATGCTGTTAAATTTAGATAATATTTTTATTATTATGCACGTTTTCTTTAAATTTTCTTTAAAAACTATTTTCTTGTATGGTTTTCAAAGTCACAGTGCATGCATGAACATGGTCCCATTTTATTGTGAAAAATGTGTCAGTGCAAAAAATAACTGGTCTAAGCTGTACATATTGAATTAAACAGAAATATTTTATAAAATACCATCATTTTGTGTGTAATGCTGACAATATGGATATTTTTAAACTAAGATTGTCCTACACAAAAATTCTAACATTGGGAAGCTAACTTAATCCTACATCCCAAAGCTAGTACATACTATGTTTAAAAACTTTATCTGCATTTAAAATTAAACAATGTTAAAAGTACATATTTTTCATTAAAAATGGCAAAATATGACTTCAGTTGAATATGTGTTATAAAATACAAAAATAATAATAATAGCGAAGCGAACTATAATTCAGTGTTTAACTTAACACAAGGATGTATTTAAAAATTTAACACTGTAGCGAATTTGAGCTACGAGCTTACCAAAACTTGTCTATAGTCGTGTATACCTTGTACATAGGTCGATTTATGTCGCAGTGATGTCTTCGTAATATGTCTTCTTGTGATGTCTTCTTAATATGTCTTCTTATGTTGCCAGAACTCGCCAAGTAGCTGCGAGAATTTTAAACTGTTTAAAACTCTTGCCGCTTCTCGATGACTTTTTTATCGTACACGTTTCGAAGACATGTAGAAGGAATCTCGCGCACTGTTGAACACATTCTGTAGACATGTCTTTCCCTGTCATTGCGATTCGCTGTATATTATCGTTCCACTACATGAGTTTGCTGCGAGTTTGGGAGACTTGCAACAACATCTGCTCATGCACATGTCGTCACAAGTCGTACAGACTCATACATTCCCGAAGACAAGCCTTTGGTTTGGAAAAGATATTGTACGCATATCATACTAATATGTTGAAGAGAACTCCGTGACCAACTTGTCCACTAAACGGCAAGTTTTAACTTGCCAGTACAAAACTCGAAGCTCAAATTTGCCACAGTGTGAGGGGGCCTTTAGTGATGAGAAGTGTGAAGATGTAAGTGATGAGAAGTGTGTAGATGTTAGTGATGAGAAGTGTGTAGATGTTAGAAGTGTGTAGATGTTAGTGATGAGATGTGTGTAGATGTTAGAAGTGTGTAGATGTTAATGATGAGAAGTGTATAGATGTAAGTGATGAGAAGTGTGTAGATGTTAGTGATGAGAAGTGTGTAGATGTTAGTGATGAGAAGTGTGTAGATGTTAGTGATGAGAAGTGTGTAGATGTTAATGATGAGAAATGTGTAGATGTTAGTTATGAGAAGTGTGTAGATGTTAGTGATGAGATGTGTGTAGATGTTAGAAGTGTGTAGATGTAAGTGATGAGAAGTGTGTAGATGTTAGTGATGAGAAGTGTGAAGACGTAAGTGATGAGAAGTGTGTAGATGTAAGTGATGAGAATAATGAAGATGTTAATGATGAGAAGTGTTGATGTAAGTGATGAGAAGTGTGTAGATGTAAGTGATGAAGTGTCTAGATGTAAGTGATGAGAAGTGTGTAGATGTAAGTGATGAGAAGTGTGTAGATGTTAGTGATGAGAAGTGTGTTGATGTAAGTGATGAAAAGTGTCTAGATGTAAGTGATGAGAAGTGTGTTGATGTAAGTGATGAGAAGTGTGTAGATGTTAGTGATGAGAAGTGTGTAGATGTAAGTGATGAAAAGTGTCTAGATGTAAGTGATGAGAAGTGTGTAGATGTAAGTGATGAGAAGTGTGTAGATATTAGTGGTGAGAAGTGTGTAGATGCTAGTGATGAGAAGATGAGAAGTGTGTAGATGTTAGTGATGATAAGTGTCTAGATGTCAATGATGAGAAGTGTGTAGATGTTAGTGGTGAGAAGTGTGTAGATGTTAGTGATGAGGAGTGTGTAGATGTAAGTGATGAAAAGTGTCTAGATGTAAGTGATGAGAAGTGTGTAGATGTAAGTGATGAGAAGTGTGTAGATATTAGTGGTGAGAAGTGTGTAGATGTTAGTGATGAGAAGATGAGAAGTGTGTAGATGTTAGTGATGATAAGTGTCTAGATGTCAGTGATGAGAAGTGTGTAGATGTTAGTGGTGAGAAGCATGTACATGTTGGTGATGAGAAGTGTGTAGATGTTAATGATGAGAAGTGAGTAGATGTTAGTAATGAGAAGTGTGTAGTTGTTGATGATAATGATATGTGTGTAGATCTTGATGGTGATATTGATTAGGTGTTGGTGATGATAGGTGTGTAGAATTCAGTGATGACAATGGTTAAATGCTGGTAGACAGCATTGTGAAGTTGTTGGTGATTATAAGAATGTCTGTAGATTTTGTTGAAAATGAGAATGAAGATGCTGTTGATTATTGTAGTTTAGATGATAAATGGTGTGAAGATGTTGGTGATGAGAAGTGTGTAGATGTTAATGATAATACTGTTTAGCTCATCAAGATAAGAAAGGTAAAATGTTAGTGATGAGAAGTATGTATATGTTGATATTGGTGATGTTGCTGATGATAAAGATGTAAATGTTGCTGGTGGGCAGTGTGTTTCTGACTATGATAAAATGATAATGATGTAGTTTTGAGTGACAAAGTCAATAATCATTGATGAGTCAATGATAGTAATGATTTTTATGGCGGTAATGTTATAGATAATAAGGATGATATAACTGTAAATGATGCTGATAATGATGATGAAATAGTGGTGGAAGTGACAGTGATGAATAATTTCGAACAACCAATTGATATTAATACCAGACTGACAAAGTCAAGCACAACCAAGCACTATTGTAATTCAAACAACAGTGATCAACCATTTAGTAGATGCATATTGTACCAACAACAGATTATACAAATTATTAATAAAAAATAAACTAGAAAGCACTCTGAGAGCACGGACGTATGCCAGGACAGTTTAATCCCCCTACGAGTGCAACTAACGTTTACAGCATGATAAGAGAATTTGTCCCTATAATACAGGATCCTTTAATTTCTGGATCAATACAGTGATCTAGATCACCAATAAATGTAATCATTTGTTCACTTGCCCATATCCAACCTTCCATGAAAAATGCAATTACAAACAGACCAACAAACCAACAATGGCATCTCTTTGGTGTAGGTACTAAACAGATCATGGGAATTGCTTTTGGCTTTTAAACAATCATATATAATAATAATGTCATATTGTGTCATTCTGTCTTTATATATGTTACTGTTCACTGATCAATATTAATTTATGTTTAGAATAGATAAAATGTTGTGTCAAGATATGCAAAATGTGTACATAATTGCATGTAACAGAAGTATATTAATGAAAGTCATACAATGCTCATCGGGGTATGTTCATATACCAGTTTTTTTCACCAAATTAAAAAAAAAATATTCATAACTAATATTTTCACTATATTCTAAAAAGAAATAATAATAAAAACTTCAATGATTTAGATATTTGAAGGAAAAAATCTAATTCATTTTTCAGATACGACCGTTTTGCACAAAAAAATATTTCCAAAATAATTTTTTTTTAGCGCAAAACGGTCGTAACTGGATATTTTTTAAATATCTCAGTAAACAATCATAACAACAAATATGAACTGATGTTTTCTTCTAATTAATACAAAAACCATACTTCATGCAAAAGTTCATGTCTGTATGATATAAACAAACGTTGTTATTAGTTTTTATGTTCTCCTGAAAACTTTTCAAAAAGTAAGTTACGAGTGTTTTGTGCTATGCCAGCGAACTGAACCCGGTCTGATATTTTTCTCGGATTTCAATAAAGCTTTTGATAGTGTTGACCATGATTTTATGTTCCAATGTCTTGAAAAATTTGGGTTTAGCCAACATATTTATAAACTGGGTAAAAATGTTCTATCAAAATAAAATGTCATGCATGACAAATAATGGTCATTTTTCGATTTTTTTTAGTATCCAAAGAGGTGTTCAACAAGGTTGTCTTGTCCCCTTACCTTTTTATAATTTGTATAGAATTATTATCAATAAAGATTGAATAAGATCCGGATAGTAAAGGTATTATTATACATAACGTATCCCTGTTCGCTGATGACGCATCCTTTATGTTAGATTGCACACAAAAATCATTTGAAGCATTAATTCACGTAATAAAAGAGTTTGCGTAATATCAGGTCTAACACTTAACAAAAACAAATGTAAAGTTCTTAAATTAGGCAGATTAAAATACAGTCAAACACAATACTGTAAACATAAAAAAATTATTTGGAATTCCCAACATGCATCAACGCTGAGTATAACGTTTAGCAACAATTCCGATGAAATAATACAATTAAACATTCCCCCAAAAGTAAAAGATTTTGAATGCTGTTAACATAAATGGAAAAGATGGAACTTATCTCCAATAGGAAATATAACAGTTTACTCATTCAAGGTCCTGCCAAATCCTCCCAAAAATATTATAAAACAAATTAAACATACAAGTTTTAATTTTCTTTGGCATGGAAAACCAGACCAGTGTCTAGAAACAAATTGTTCAGGACTACACAGATGGAGGACTTAAAATGTTAAACATCGACTGTTTTTTTTAAATCTCTCAAAACAAGCTGGGTTAAACATTTTATATTCCAACAAGAATTAAAAATAATACAAATTTACAATAACATGCTTACAAACGTCGGCGGAAACTTAATTTTTAAATCTAACCTTAAGCCATCTAAAGTGAATGACTTAAAAGTAAAATCGGAATTCCTAAAAATTGTAATACATGGATGACTCTACGGAACCGATAACGAAGCCAATGTATTAGTCACTAGCAAATTATTTGGAATAATTATTTTATAAAAAATAACAACAAAACACTGTTTTATAAATCATGGTTTGACAAAGGAGTGCATTTTCTGGGACATTTTTTTGATTACAGAGTAAAACAGTTTTACTACTTCTCAGAAATTAAACATTTATATAATATAGACAATGGGGATTTATATTTTTAAATATAACAGTTTAAAGTGTGTAGCATTCCAACTGATTAGAAACAAACATTACAGCCAAGCAACATTGAATATACTGTTATGGAATATATGGTAAACAAAATAAAAGATTCTACAAAAGTGTGTAAACTTGTTTACAAATTATTATTAAAAAAGAAATGAACAAATGGAGAACAACATTTAATTCGCTAACTATAAACCCTAACACTGTGTTTAGTCAACAATTGAAGATATCCATTGATACAAAAATTAGGTACTTTCAATACAAATATCTTAAGCAAATTATCCCAAACAATATATATTTACATAGATGCAAAATAACACCATCCCATCTATGTGACTTTTGCTCTATGTACCCAAAATCAAATTCACATTTGCCAACATGTCCAAGTATCTTGGACTGATGTAAAACACTATATTCAAGAAAACTAGGAACTGAAGAAAGTATAGAACTTACTTTTACCATTATATCCTATTGTAAGTTCGAAACAGCAAACAAACAAAAATCTTTCTTTATTAACTTTATTATAATGTTAGCCAAGTATTATATATTTAAAAGCAAACATGAAAAACGTGTGCCACAAATGAACATCTTCCAAAGTGTCCTTAGGCATCGACTTAAATTAAAGGAAATAATGGCAACTACTAACAAGAAATGTCTTTAAAAAGACAATCAGCGTTAAAATTAATATTGATATTAATATTTTTTGCCCTTAATATAATACAAGAGGACCAAAATGATTGGTTACGTGACTTCTCGGACCCCATATATTTCGGCCTCTACTAAGAAGACTTCTCGGACCCCAGATTTTTCGGTCCCTACTAATTAAGGAGACTTATCGGACACTAGATTTTTTCGGACACCATAAGAAAATGTATCGGCCCTAAAATTAATTTGAGATAAACTCAATCATTATTAATAGCTGTACCGTGAATAAACGATCATATACCGCCCCAGGTTTTCACCAGTGATACACGAATAACCTAAATACTAGTAATTTACGTAAACATTACGTAAACATAATTGATACATGAATTTGTCAGGCAAATTTAACAAATTGACATTGTCCGAAAATAATAGCGGAAAGGAATGAAAATTATTATATATATATATGACAAGTTTACATAGTTATGTTAAATAATATACTATATGTATCATAAGTATTGCACATAGTGTATTCATGCTACGCAAATGAAGTTAAAGTGACATGAATAACATTTCGACATATTACGATACTTCTGTCACCACATTTTACTGATAGAAAGATGTTTAACATTTTTATAGATAGAATAAGAAGCTGATAGAAAGGTGCAATTAAAAATAATTCTTAATAAAACGCAACCACAATTCATATATAAATTAACATGCGCAGTAAGTTTATAAATTCCCCATTTATTGAAATTCTCGGACTTCAAAGGATTCTGCGGATGCTAATTGATGTGGTTGTATTAACACAACTTTACCGCGCCCTATTTTTTTGAATGATTCTCCTGATGCAGTGTGTTGTACTCGCTAGAATTAATTCACGGGGACGACAGTCGGTTACAATAATATTTTTACACAATGTTAAAATAATTGGAAATATAAGCTCAATCAAATTTGCAAATATTTTTTATTTTTTTGCTTGTTTATTGGAAAAATACCTGAAATTAACCACTTTATATTTGTGCTTGTGAGCCCAACAGGCAATATTGTACGTTGTGACCGACTGTCGTCCCCGTGAATTGTAGCATTGTAATTGCTATTTCTAGAGCGCGCCGATTATGCAGGCTAAACAATATAGTTATTTGATTATGTGAATGAATATAACATTCTGATCATGACATACATTGAGTAAAATTGTTCATAATCATGTTCAGTTGTAGAGTGTATGTCACAGGTATGTTTATAACTTTATTTTAACCGCTTATGTAAACAATTATGTACATTTTAATCCCCAGAAGTATGCAACAGTTATTGGTATACGTTAAACCATTGTTTTATGTTTGCACTTCCTAAAATTGGAAAATTTGCCCAATTCTGTTGGCATTTAATTTTCCCTCTCCATAATTATCGCAAGAAATCTAGGTCAAAAGTGATCTTAGATTGCTACGCCGAAAAATAAAATCAAAATGCTCGGTAAATACCAAT
The DNA here is from genome assembly GCA_027627225.1 of Congeria kusceri. Classification (NCBI taxonomy): domain Eukaryota; kingdom Metazoa; phylum Mollusca; class Bivalvia; order Myida; family Dreissenidae; genus Congeria; species Congeria kusceri. Next base: position 51,358,888 of record CM051030.1, read on the forward strand.
TTAATTAAAAATAAGTTAAATTAGTAAAATACACTCAAAACTCTCTTTAGAAGTACAATGCTTTTCCACAATTCTTACGCATACGTCAAAAACAATATCAATCATCAATTGAGTGGTTACGATTGCTCCGCTATATGTACTGAGTCAATACACTGTTGTTAAACTTACGCAATATGATGTAATATGTATGGAACAGCACAAAACAGATAAGCTATTATACCTATGTGAATAGACATAAAACAAAATCACTTGTAGATGTGGACCATATGGATTATTATTATTGTGTTTTAGTGTTTTAAGTCAGATCTATTTCTTGTCATCTATACATAGAAAGTAGCATCGATAACAGGAAGCCTCACTGCTCAGCGAGCAAAGCGCAGTAATTTATTGATTTACTAACTCGTAGCCTGCAGAGTAAAGAAGTAGTTCCCTCAAGACCAAATTCTGAATACATCTACTAAATCCTGTTGGCTTGCGCCAACAGTTTAACAATAATTAAATACACCAAATACGCTGCAGACATTTCATTGATACAACTGATCTACGCGAAAACCCCATCCATACGAATTAATCTCTTTTCAACCAGCTTTCTAGCTATTAAGAGCTACATTCCTGCCACTTACCAATTCTGATATTAATTGTATTTTTTTATTATACTATTTAATTTATTTAATAAAACAAATATATTTTTTACTTCAACAAATAAATTAAATATGTAACTTTTTATTTCATTTTCTACTATATTTTCTTTAATTAACACTTAGGTGTTTAAATTTTATATTATTTGCAAAAATGTGTTTGGTTCAGCCAGTCCATTATTTTTTAACAACTGTTGTTTTCTCATATTTCTCTCCCTGTTAAAACAAACCCCAAAGCTTTGTTTTCTAGACATACTTATGTATCGCTAAATATGTTGTATGTTGTTATGATCAAATATGTCTATGGAAATAAATAAATTTGGAATAACAAAAAAGACTATGCACTGATATTATGTACTAAATATATAATTTTCTATTTATATAAACTACATGTCACTTCTTGTTTATTAATATCCTAACCTCATCGTCAACTGCTGTCGCCATCATGTAGGCTGTGTCATCTGACCTGTCTAGCCAGGGTGGTGGCAGGTGTGAACAGTCCGTGGCTGTGATAGCCATACTGTTTTCCAACACTGGAGGCGTTAGGTCCTCTTGCTCCTAATAAATTTATTAAATAAATAATTAAATGATCAACTACATAAACTAATATATGTGCAATATTATAAACATTATATCGATGTCACCCATTCAAAATGCCGAATCTAATTTTTTTTCAAATTCACTATTTTTGTATCATTTTGAAGAAAACCGCGTAAGGGATATACGAAGAAAACAACGAAGTGAAACTCCAATCAGATTGTCCAAATTTGCAGTTATTCTTAGAATATGGAATTATAATCTCCTGTTGTTTCATTTTCCAAAAAGATAAATATACGTTTAAATAATATATTATACATACTATATTGAATTAATGCAACTATACATTAAATGAAAATATTGATTGATGAATATTAAGTTGCTCAGAAGATTTAAGCAAAAAAAAAGATCTATACCCAAAATTGCATCAATGAAATTTTGACAAAATCACACAACGGAATTAAACGTATATTGATTTGTTACCTCAATGCTAACTTTGATCCACTGCTTCCAACCATGTATAACCAATAAGAATATTTTAACCAGAGACTCGATGTTTACGAGATTGCCATCACTGGTCACAACATATCTTATGCTAGGTTCTCACTTTCACAAATCGCGTTACGATTGAAATCATGGACTTAATCGCGGACCAATAGTGGTGATCCTATCAGATCTTACCAGATCTTGTGGTTAATAGAACAGAAAATTTTAACGGTTCAAAAATTCTAAATTCTCTATGATTAACAAGTTCAACTGTGATCAATTGTCCATCAGGATCATCGTTTCATATCTTATTGCATCGTAATAAAGCGCGCCAAATCGTATCTAATCTTGCATCCAAATCATGGTGATCGGGAACGATTGTAGACAAGAAAAAATACAACGCTCTGTTAAGATGTGTTGCGATCACAAGAAACAATGAAGTCAATAGTCAGTCGGGCTGTATTTATATCATTCGGGTCCAGTCGTAGCTCAAATCACGACCTCCGTCGATCATGATCGTGAAAGACATTGCGACCACAATCGTATCCTATGGTAACGGAGCGCATTGATTCATGATAAGCGTATTGGAACTTATCTGTACGTACTAGAACATCCTAATTCGGGGAACCCAATCGTGATGATCGTGTCAGTTCGAGACCCAATCGTGGACTTGACTGCAACAATCCCAACGGAACGTATGTAATCGTATCTAAACTGGGGATTAGACCGTGGCAGATCGTGACACCTGTAATTGACAAATCGTGACCAGATTGCAACAGAGCAAAAAACATCATATCAAGATGCATGGACTTGCATCACATCCTATCTAAGCCTGAAATCCCAGAGAAATACCACGATCAGCTACGAATGGCCACTCGTGGCGTTCGTGACAGATTGCACAATAGTGGGAACCTTGCATTAATAATCAATTTATCACCGTTCAAAGTAATTTAAGAATTCGCAGATGCATGTTCTATTAAATTGATTGTAACATTGGTGTTGAAATATAAGAAAATACAACACACTTTAGTTTCCAAGTCTAACAGTTTACTTCCGATCTTTACCAAACTTCGTGAAAATGTTTAAAGCTATAACATCTTAGCTAAATTGGATTAACAACCAAATGGCTCCAAGAACCTCAGGCCTCCTGTTCACAAAGGATTAACTACAGGATCAAGATCAGTCTTAGCTTGACCTTCTAGCTCAGCTGAGCGGATTCTCAGAAACAGTTTAGATTATAATAACTTTTTGTATCGATAGATTGTATATAATGAAATGCTTTGTGGTTTTAATTACAAAATAATATCAGATTGCAAATATACTCAGATAGGATTTTTTAATTATGTATAAATATGTGACCAACAATTAAACTTGATCTAGCTGATTTTTAGTGAAAGCCATTTTTGAACCAGATCCCGAAATATCTGGCACAAGTTCATCTTGAACCTGAAAACCAGGGTTAACTTGATTTGTAAACATGGGGCCAGAGCTATGTAAACAAAGGGCCAGAGCTATGACCATTGATTTATCTAAAAACGACATTTTTAGAAGTGTCTGCTCTCAATGTTCAACATTCTTCATCCAATCTTCACCAAAACTTGATATTTTAAAGATTGCTGTTACCCTAGAGGGGGCTTACTTGTTTAAACAGAAAAATTATCACTAGTGTTCATGATTATACATGTCCACACCAGCCCAAACAAGTACTGATTATTTCTAAAATATGCCAAAAATAATTTTAATAGCACTCATTTTTATGAGCAAGTAAGGAATTATAAAAAGGTAGCTTAAATTATTACATTTCAATTATTGCCATAATGGAACTATGCTAATGATGCACAGTTATAAAAATATTTTGACAAAGCTGCTTTGAATGCAAATTAACAAAGTTGCTTTTAATTTTCTTTCCTTTCACAAAACATAAATTTAAAATTGGCAACATATGTTATATCAATAGAAATTAATGTTAATGTCACAATTAAAACATAAATTTAAAAAAGGTAAAAAACAACAAAAGGTCGTGTTTTCTCGAAAGTAAAGATTTTGTAGGTTAGGTTTTTGAATGGGTGCCATCGATATAATATATAACTAATGTTCACCTTTTATTTACGTTCACTTTATTTATATTGGCTGAATCAATATTTATAAACACAACTATTACATTTAATTATTATTATTACCCCCGGTTTTTACCAAAATAAAAATAGAAAAAAGGTTTCCACTCAATAATTTGAGAACGCATTGAGATATTTTAACAAAACTTCATACATAGATACATTATATTGAGACCTCCCCTGGGATTGCATATGGGGTGGGTGGGATCAAGGTCAAGGTCACTGTTGCTAAAAATAGAAAAACAGGTTCCGCTCAATAATTTGAGAACACATCAAGATATTTTAATGAAACTTCATACACAGATACCTTATATCAAGACCTCACTTGGAATTGCATATGGGGTGGGTGGGTTCAAGGTAAAGGTCACCGTTACTAAACAAGGAAGACGGTTTCCGCTCAATAACTTGACAAGGCATCGAGATATTTTAATGATACTTCATACATAGATACCTTAGTCCTTATATCGAGACCTCGCTTGGGATTGCATATGGGGTGGGCGGGGTCAAGGTCACAGTGACTAAAAATAGAAAAACGGTTTCTGCTCAATAACTTCAGAACGAATCGAGATATTTTAATGAAACTTCATACATATATACCTATTATCGAAGCCTTGCTTGAGATTGCATATGGGGTGGTTGTGGTCAAGGTCAAGGTGACAGTAGCTAAAAATAGAAAATGGTTTCTGCTTAATAACTTGAGAATGCATCTAGATATTTTAATGAAACTTCATACATAGATGCCTTATATTGAGACCTCTCTTGGGATTGCATATGTGGTGGGTGGGGTCAAGGTCACCATTACTAAAAATAATGAAACTTCATACATAGATACCTTATGTCGATACCTCGCTTGGGAGTGCATATAGGGTGGGTGGGGTCAAGGTCTCCATTACTAAAAATAAAAAAATGCTTTCTGCTCAATAACTTGAGAATGTATAAAGATATTTGAATGAAACTTCATACATAGATACCTTGTATCTAGACCATGCTTAAGATTGCATGTAGGGTGGGTGAGATCAAGGTTAATGGTCAATGTTACTAAAAATACAAAAACGGATTCTGCTCAATAATTGGAGAACGCATTGCGATATTTTAATGAAACTTCATACATAGATACCTTATAACGAGACCTCTCTTAGGAATGCATATGGCACCCAAAACTTTCTTTCATTATTGTGATAACTTTTATGCATTTCGTTCGAAAAATTTGGTTTTCGTGGAATTTCCACGTTTCTTGTTTTATTTTAATTTTATTATTACATTTTACAGTTGTTTTAGTTATAAAATACTTACGGTGCATGCAACGCAAACAAAGGGTATATATTCGCCCACACGGATTGCATCTCTGTATGCTGCTTGAGTGATTCCTGTAATGATCCTCATCCTCATCATCAACAACAACAACGACAAGAATTTGCAACCTCAATGAAACTACTTTATTTTTTATAGTATGTCTTATAACATTAAATTATATACGAATAATAAACAAAATAACGTTAACTTTAACATCAGCATCACCATTATTATCAAAGACAACGACACCAATTTGCAACCTCACTGAAACTACTTCATTTTTTTATATAATATGTCTAACATTATATTATATACAAATAATAATTATCTATTTCATGAAATCTCTATTATACCATTAAAATATTTACGAATAATAATAATAATAATAATAATAATTATAATAATAACAAAGTTCTCATCATCATCATCAGCATCACCATCTTCACCACAATCATCACTATCACTAGCGAATCCAGGGGGGGGTGCACCCAGAGCGCACCCCCGCTAAAACTTCCGGACTACATATATGGGCACATATAAAACGGTCAAAACTGGAAAAAGTTTTTCGTTCGCTTTGCTCGTACAATTTGGTAAAAGATACATATAAAATTCAGTAAAACATACTCGACCTAGCCCGACCCGTAGCGCTTCATGGATATTTGCCAGTTTGACCACTGCGTTCATAATCACCACGGGTCAATGATTTTTTAATGCTCCATACGTATATATACTATAATAAGAAAAAGGTAAACAACGCCCATTTTACAGTCACCTCACAATGTCTCGGTACAGTTCACTTAAACCGCCGATTCTCCAGATTTCCTCTTGCTGATTGTTGCAGGACAGATTGTTCTTGTAGAAAACACTTTTTATTTCGGAAATATCTGTCAACTGGCTCGGAAATGATTAAAAGTTTCACCAAAATCAACGTATTTTTCGACCATGTCGAATTGGACGTCCACACAGTTCAATGCACAAATCACAGTTACTAGTCGATTTCAGCATATATATATTGTAGTAGATCTGGTGAACTTCGTGTGTATTCATTAGACATCACCATTGTCTTGAAATCCACACAGTGATTCCCTTCAAAACACGATAACATCCACTTAAACGCCGTACATTCATTATTAAACATTGTTCACTTTCACTTTGACAGCCATGACAGTTTTAACTGAATATTTAACCGCACCAAAGAATTGCTGAATACTGATTGGCTGAAAAACCAAAATGATACTACATTTACATTTCAAATGAAATGGCTGCCAAAGTGAAAGTTAAGCAAAGCTATACAGTGAATTTATGGAATTTAAGTGGTTGTTAACATGTTTTGAAGGAAATAATCGCATGAATGCAACCAAAATTAATTTCAATCCTTATATTTACATTATATTTGGGATGATTTCATAGCATTCCTTTACATTGTTTTTGTTTACCATGCATTTCATTGCCATTCTAAGAGTAATATCACGCACAGCAGTTTTCTTATCAGAACAGCGAAGTACCGCCCCTTGTAACCGAACTACACAAAATAGAATGCAAATACAATAGTTCCATACAAAAATGTCATTTTTTGCTTATTTTACATTCAATTTGCTGCGGCAAATGAAATTTAATGTAAACATTATAATTCATAACATTTTTATTTTCCTTGCATAAATCATATCATGACAAAACTAAAAAAGTAACTTAAACAGATGCAAAAATACCTGTGACATCAAGAAGAACTGCTATTTCGGCCGGTATAGCCAACAAGCACCAAACATTATTAATGCTTTAGAAAGTTTAGTATAAAATAGGTGCTTTGATAGTAAGACTACAGTAAATCCACATCACGAATTCATACTTTTATACCACAGTTGGTTCTGACACTTTAAAACCACACAATTCCTAGGCTGAAAGTTTAACAGATCCTGAATAAGCCTATTCAATTATTAACACAACAGATTTGGACTTAAATGCTTTTAAATGCTTTAGATCCACAACATAGTATCCAAATTTTCACTCGGCAAGAAAAATGCAAAACAATCCACAAATGACATCACTAAACAAGTGATGACGTGTAAGCTAGGTCATCGATCAATAGCATCCACACGAGTGTATCTAAGCTCTTTGCTTTGCCTGAGCATAACTTGTATTAGAAAGTATAACATTTTAATATAAATCTCAAAATTCTTTTTTTCTTTTTGTACATGTTAAACAAATCATCATTATTAACTGTGATATAAATGCACAATAAATTAAACGATCTACATGCATCTAACAAATAGACTTATCAATGTGAATTCAAATCCATTTTAAAGCTACGTTCGTGAACTGATGTTACGTCATGAAGATTTTCTGTGGTCGCTTCTAAGAAAAGTAATATTTACCTAAAATACCATAACATGTACACATTACATGCTAGTGAATTGGCTTTCTTTAATAATAACACTTGTAGACCTTGCATAATAGAATCATATCCAGCAAAAGTAAACAAAAAATGTCAAATTGATCTTTGTAGAAGGAGAACTGGAACGAAATGTTCATGTAGATTAATTATAGAAACATTTAATCAAACGTTAACAATAAATGCAACAAAGAGTAACATTTAATATTATAAGACATGTTAGTTCATGTAAATATTCTTGTCGAAATATAATTTGCATAAAAATAGGACACACAGATATTACTACGCCGGGCGATAAAGCATTGATTTCATACGATTATGAATGCATACCCCTTCCCTATTAAAATGCCTATGCAATGTAAATAATGACTTTAAACGTGTGAGTTATTAGAATTTAATGACATTCACCGCGAAAAGAGACCATGCATAACACATCGGTAAATGAAAAATACAAATAATTCTTGATGTGTGTGTGTTTGAATGTAGTCAGCTAAGGATTTTACAGTTTAAAGATGTTCCTGATATAACATTGAATGTCAAATACAAAAATTTAATGGACAGGCACATCAACAAGGGCAATTTACTGCCAAATAGGTGGGTGGCATACAGATGAACCAACATGTCATTCGAACATAATACGGTGAAGTATTAATGTATTCAGTGAAACAAAGTGCATTTGATGATGAGGAGGAGGAGAATGATGATGATAACATAAAGGGGTTATAACTGCACGATCAAAAGTTTACGCCCCCCTAACCCGAAATCCTGGATCTGCCCCGGACCATTCATATAATAATGGTGATGATTGTGATGAAGATGGTGATGCTAATGGTGCTGATAAGAATAATAATAATACTATTAATGCTAATAATAATAATTACAATCAAATTATCATTATTATCATCACCACCAGCATCAGTAATAACATAATATAGATTTATTAAAACTATAATATAGATTTATTAAAACTATTTCAAACTCACCTGTTCTGCACGTCCTGTTGTTTCATCTGTTGCAGATGTCACACTAATGGCCTGCTGATTCTGTTGCACAACCTGTGTGCCAACCACACACCAATCCATTTTAAGTCCACGTTGTATAATTTTAATATATGTACACTGTTACATATAAAACACAATAATAACGATATCACACAAAACAGCAAAAAAGGACGTAGAGTATTTCAAAGTTAAATGTTCGAAAATAAAATCCATTGCTTGAATCTGAGGTTTATATGCAAATTTGTTTATTTGATGTATCAAACTGTGAATAAGTTCTATTAATTTATTGTCACACCTATCAACTTGTCACAACTATCACAATTTTAATTACCCAATTACATGCTCTTGTGACACATGGATATTCTAAGTACAGTTTACTCGGACAGGGTGCAACTTCAGACTCATTAATATTCTAAGTACATTTTACTCGGACAGGGTGCAACTTCAGACTCATTAATATTCTAAGTACATTGTACTCGGACAGGGTGCAACTTGAGACTCATGGATATTATAAGTACATTAAGCTCGGACAAAGTGCAACTTGAGACTCATCTTTAGTATAAGTATTTTATATTCAGACAGGGTGCAACTTGAGACTCATTAATTTTCTTAGTACATTATACTCGGGCAGGGTGCAACTTGAGACTCATTGATATTCTAAGTACATTATACTCGGACAGGGTGCAACTTCAGTCTCATTTGTATTCAATGTATATTATAGTTGGCCTGGGTGCAACTTGAGAATCATTATTATTCTAACAACATTAAACTCAGACATGGTGCAACTTAAGACTCATCTCTATTAAAAGTACTATATACTTGGACGGGGTGCAACTTCAGACGCATTAATATAGTACATTATAGTCGGACCGGGTGCAACTTGAGAGTCATTAAAATTCTTAGTACATTATAGCCAGACAGAGTGCAACTTGCGACTCATTCTTATTCCACTATTCATCCCCATCCTTTCTCTCATTCCCTCTTCCCCAGTCACATCTATAACTCACTCATCCGTCATCCCTTCTTTCACTCACTCATTCCCCCACCCTTCTCTCACCCACTCACCCCCATCGCCTCTCTCACTCAAACCACACCCCTTTGTTAAATCACTCAGGAATGAAGTTAAATAATGAATATTTGAAACAATAAACATAAATCAGGAAAAAAAACACCGAAAAAGCTGCCTCAATAAATGGCTTTTCAAAGCCCCAGTCACCCTGGTGAACTGCTGAATGTCTCAATAGGCAGCAGTTGATATTGGAATGTGGCATGCTCACACCCCAAATATTTCAATTCATGTCACAAAAAACTGGGTCTGTATAATTTTTTGTGACTAATGTTTAACCACTTGTTTATCAATTCTAAATATTATTTGTTTTACTAGTATAAGTGCTACTAATACTTTTTATTTTAACATTGCTTTAAAATACAAATTGTTTCATTGGATTGTTTGAGAAACAAGACCCTGAGACTGACCAACGACACCCAGAACAACAAACGAACTACAGAACCATCCACAAAACCACCAAATCACACATAAACAACCAACTACACTAATGAAAAACCAAAGCCCAAACAACCCAATTGCTATTAACAAGTTACAAACGTTGGTCAGTTTGTTAGCCATTTATAGGTCTGCTCATTCCTTGGTTATTTGTTTCCCATTAAGAATGTTTGTTGGTAAGAATATTCATTAATATTTCATTAACTTCTACAGACAATAAAAAAGTAATTTTATTTATCTGATTATATGATATTATCAATAAATAGCAAGAAGCCAAAAATTATTAACAACAATAACAATCAGTATTTTAAATACAATGACGTTATTGACCTGACACCAATTACAGAACTTAAAGTTCAATCCAAATATAATCAACCTCAATTTAAAAAAATGATCAAAGTTAATAAATGGGGCCATCTACGTAATTTCCTCGCATTCATTAATCACATTTTCTCTCACTTATTCATCCGCCACACCTTTTACACATCCCCAATTCCGTCCCTCACTCATTCTTCCCTCATCGCCGGGCCGGCTAGCTCAGTTGGTAGAGCGCTGGACTACAAATCCGAGTATCGCGGGTTCGATTCCCAGCCTGGCCACATAACTTGTGTGGGGATTGGTCATGAAATTATTTCTACGGCCATTCTTCCCCTACCTCTGATTCAAGTAGGGCAGTTGTCAGTTACTGGCATAAGTATGTGCACTCAGTACTGGTAAACCAACTTACCCAGGAAAAGTGTGAGTAGGTTAACTGACCGCCGTTATATGACTGAAATACTGTTGAATACGGCGAAAAATCCAAACAAACAAAAAATCTTCCCTCATCCCTTTTCTCACTTACTCATCCCCAAACCCTTCTCTCACTCACTCACCCCAGATCCCATCTCTCACTCATTCATACCCCTCCCAACCTTTCACTCATTCATCACACACCCACCCACCCACCCTTTAACCCATTCCCTCCGTCACATATTCCCCCTATCCCATCTTTCATTCACTCATCACCCATTACATCTCTACCACAACAATTGCACAATTTTCATCTTCACGTATTCTCCCCATCCCATCTCTCACTTACCCATCCTTCAACACACCATTCTCCCAATCATCCCCAATTTCTAAATCAATCATCACCAATCCAAACTCTTACATTTATACCTCACCCATTCACTCATCCATTTTATCCCAGACCCCAACATTCACTCTCAACCCCCCCCCCATCACTTTTATCACTCACTCATTCCCCACCTCATTACCGGTATTCATTCCAAGTACATTATACTCGGATATGGTGCATATTGAGACTATTTAATATTCTAAGTACATTATACTCAGACAGGGTGCAAACTGAGACTATTGAATATTCTAAGTACATTATACACGGAAAGGATGCAACTTCAGACTCATTAATATTCTAAGTACATTATACTCGCACAGGGTGCAACTTCAGACTCATTAATATTGTACTTACATAATACACGGACAGGAGGCAACTTCATAATCATTAATATTCTAAGTACTTTATACTCGGACAGGGTGCAACTTCAGACAAATTAATATTCTTTCAACATTATACTCGGACAGGGTGCAACTTCAGACTCATTAATATTCTAAGTACTTTATACTCGGACAGGGTGCAACTTCAGACTAATTAATATTTTTAGTACATTATACTTGGACAGGGTGCAACTTCAGACTCATTAATATTGTACTTACATAATACATGGACAGGAGGCAACTTCAGACTCATTAATATTGTAAGTACTTTACACTCGGACAGGGTGCAACTTGAGACTCATTAATATTGTAAGTAAATTATACTCGGACAGGTTGCAATTTGTGACTCATTAGTATAGTACGTAAATTATACTCGGACAGGATGCAACTTCAGACTCATTAATATTCTAAGTACTTTATACTCGGACAGGGTGCAACTTCAGACACAATAATATTCTAAGTACTTTATATTCGGACAGGGTGCAACTTCAGACTCATTAATATTGTACATACATTATACTCGGGCAGGGCGCAACTTCAGACTAATTAATATTGTAAGTACATTATACACGGACAGGGTGCAATTTGAGACTCATTAATATTGTACGTACATTATACTTGGACAGGGTGAAATTTCAGACTCATTAATGTTTTAAGTTCTTTATACACAGACAGGGTGCAAATTCAGATTCATTAATATTGTATATGTACATTATACTTGGAGAGCGTGCAATTTGAGACACATTAATATGGTACGTACAATATTTAGGACAGGGTGCAACTTCAGACCCATTAATATTCTAAGTACATTATATTTGGAAATGGTGAAACTTCAGACTCATTAATATTCTAAGTACTTTATACTCTGACAGGGTGCAACTTCAGACTCATTAATATTGTAAGTACTTTATACATGGACAGGGTGCAAATTTGAGACTCATTAATATTGTATGTACATTATACTCGGACAGGGTGTAACTTCAGACTTATTAACATTGTATGTACATTATACTTGGACAGGGTGCAACGTCAGACTCAATCATATTGTACGTACATTATACTCGGACAGGGTACAACTTCACACTCATTAATATTCTAAGTACTTTATACTCGGACAGGATGCAACTTCAGACTCAATAATATTCTAAGTACTTTATATTTGGACAGGGTTCAACTTCAGACTCATTAATATTGTACATACATTATACTCGGGCAGGGCGCAACTTCAGACTAATTAATATTGTAAGTACATTATACACGGACAGGGTGCAATTTGAGACTCATTAATATTGTGCGTACATTATACTCGAATAGGGTGAAATTTCACACTCATTAAAATTCTAAGTTCTTTATACACAGACAGGGTGCAAATTCAGATTCATTAATATTGTATACGTACATTATACTTGGACAGGGAGCAATTTGAGACACATTAATATTGTACGTACAATATTTAGGACAGGGTGCAACTTCAGACCCATTAATATTCTAAGTACATTATACTTGGAAATGGTGAAACTTCAGACTCATTAATATTCTAAGCACTTTATACTCTGACAGGGTGCAACTTCAGACTCATTAATATTGTAAGTACTTTATACATTGACAGGGTGCAAATTGAGACTCTTTAATATTGTATGTACATTATACTCGGACAGGGTGTAACTTCAGACTTATTAACATTGTATGTACATTATACTTGGACAGGGTGCAACGTCAGACTCAATAATATTGTACGTACAATATACTCGGACAGGGTACAACTTCACACCCATTAATATTCTAAGTACTTTATACTCGGACAGGGTGCAACGTCAGACTCATGAATATTGTACGTACTTTATACTCAGACAGGGCGCAACTTTACACTCATTAATATTCTAAGTACATCATACACGGACAGGGTGCAATGTCAGACTCATTAACATTGTAAGTACTTTATGCTCAGACAGGGTGCAAATTCAGACTCAATAATATTCTAAGAACATTATACTCGGAAATGGTGCAATTTCAGACTCATTAGTATTCTAATTACTTTATACTCGGACAGGGTGCTACTTCAGACTCATTAACATTCTAAGTACTTTATAGTCGGACAGGACGCAACTTTAGACAAATTAACATTATACGTACATTGTACTCGGACAGGGTGCAACTTCACATTCATTAATATTGAACATGCATAATATTCGGACAGGGTGCAACGTCTTATTAACTTGTATGTACATTATACTTGGACAGGGTTCAACGTCAGACTCAATAATAGTGTTCGTACATTATACTCGGACAGCACGCAACTTCAGACTGATCAATATTGTATGTACATTATAATAGGACAGGATGCGACTTCAGACTCATTAATATTCTAAGAACATTATTCAAGGACAGGGTGCAATTTGAGACCTATTAATACTGTAGGTTCATTATACTCGGAAGGGTGTAACTTCAGACTCATTGATATTCTAAGTACTTTATAGTCGGACAGGGTGCAACTTAAGACTTATTAATATTGTACGTACATTATACTCGGATAGGGTGCAACTTCAGACTCATAAATACTGTACGTGCATTATACTCGGACAGGGTGCAACTTCAGACTCATTTATATTGTAAGTACTTTATACTCGGATAGGGTGCATCTTGAGACTCATTAATATCCTAAGTACATCATACTCGGACAGGGTGCAATTTGAGACTCATTTATATTGTAAGTATTTATACTTGGACAGGGTGCAACTTCAGATTCATTAATATTGTACATACATTATACTCGGACAGGTTGCAACTTCAGACTCATTAATATTCTAAGTACTTTATACTCGAACATGGTGCAATTTGAGACCCATTAATATTGTAAGTACTTTATACTCAGACAGGGTGCAACTTCAGACTTATTAATATTGTACATACATTATACTCGGACAGGGTGGAACTTCAGACTCATTAATATTATAAGTACTTTATACTCGGACAAGGTGCAACTTCAGACTCATTAATACTGTACAAACATTATACTCGGACAAGGTGCGACTTCAGACTCATTAATATTCTAAGTACATTATACTCGGACAGGGTGCAATTTGAGACTCATTAATATTGTAAGTACTTTATACCCGTACAGGGTGCAACTTCAGAGACATTAATATTATAAATACATTATACTCGGACAGGGTGGAATTTGAGACTCATTAATATTGTAAGTACTTTATACTCGAACAGAGTGCAATTTCAGACTCATTATTATTCGAAGTACTTTATACTCGGACAGGGTACAATTTCAGACTCATTAATATTGTACATACATTATACTCGGACAGGGTGCAACTTCAGGCTCATCAATATTGTACGTAAATTATACTCGGACAGGGTGCAACTTCAGACTCATTAATATTATAAGTACTTTATACACGGACAGGGTGCAACTTAAGACTCATTAACTTTGTAAGTACATTATACATGGACAGGGTGCAATATCAGACTCATTAATATTGTAAGTACATTATACATGGACAGGGTGCAATTTCAGACTCATTAATTTTCTAAGTACATCATACTCGGACAGGGTGCAACTTCAGACTCATTAATATTATAAATACTTTTTGCTCGGACAGGGTGCAACTTCAGATTCATTAATATTATAAATACTTTATACTCGAACAGTGTGCAAATTCAGACTCATTAATATTGTAAGTATATTATACTTGCACAGGGTGCAATTTCAGACTCATTAATATTGTAAGTACATTATATACGGACAGGGTGCAATTTCAGACCCATTAATATTCTAAGCACATTATACTTGGAAAGGGTGCTATTTTAGATTAAGTAATATTGTAAGCACATTATACACGGACATGGTGCAATTTCAGACTCATTAATAATATACATACATCATACTCTGACAGGGTGCAACTTCAGATTCATTAATATTGTAAGTACATCATACTCGGACAGGGTGCGACTTCAGACTCATTAATATTCTAAGTACATTATACGCGGACAGGGTGTAATTTGAGACTCATCAATATTGTAAATACTTTATACTCGGACAGGGTGCAACTTCAGACTCATTAATATTATAAGAACATTATACTCGGACAGGGTGCACTTTGGGGCTCATTAATATTGTACGTACTTTATACTCGAACAAGGTGCAACTTCAAACTCTTTAATATTCTAAGTACTTTATACTCGGACAGGGAACAATTTCAGACTCATTAATATTGTACGTACATTATACTCGGACAAGGTGCAACTTCAGACTCATTAATATTATACGTAAATTATATTCGGACAGGGTGCAACTTCAGACTCAATGATATTATAAGTACTTTATACTCGGACAGTGTGCAACTTCAGACTCATTAATATTTTAAGTACATTATACATGGACAGGGTGCAATTTCAGACCCATTAATATTGTAAGATCATCATACATGGACAGGGTGCAATTTCAGACAATTTAATATTGTAAGTATATTATACTCCGACAGGGTGCAATTCGAGACTCATTAATATTGTAAGTACATTATATTCGGACAGGGTGAAACTTCAGACTTATCAATATTGTACATACATTATACTCGGAGAGGGTGCAACTTCAGACTCATTAATATTATAAGTACTTTATAATCGCACAGGGTGCAACTTCAGACTCATTAATACTGTACATACATTATTCTCGGACAGGGTGCGACTTCAGACTCATTTATTTATTCTAAGTACATTATACTCGGACACGGTGCAATTTGAGACTCATTAATATTGTAAGTACTTTATACCCGTACAGGGTGAAATTTCAGAGTCATTAAAATTATAAGTGCATTATACTCTGACAGGGTGCAATATGAGACTCATTAATATTGTAAGTACTTTATACTCGGACAGGGTGCAACTTCAGATTCATTATTATTCGAAGTACTTTATACTCGGACATGGTGCAATTTCAGACTCATTAATATTGTACATACATTATACTAAGACAGGGTGCAACTTCAGGCTCATCAATATTGTACGTAAATTATACTCGGACAGGGTGCAATTTCAGACTGATTAATATTATAAGTACTTTACACTCGGACAGGGCGCAACTTCAGACTCATTAATATTGTAAGTACATTATACATGGACAGGGTGCAATTTCAGACTCATTAATATTGTAAGTACATTATACTCGGAGAGGGTGCAACATCAGACTCATTATTATTATAAATACTTTATACTCGGACAGGGTGCAACTTCAGACTCATTAATATTACAAGTGCATCATACTCGGACAGGGTGCAATTTGAGACACATTAATTTTGTAAGTACATTATACATGGACAGGGTGCAATTTCAGACTCATTAATATTGTAAGTACATTATACATGGACAGGGGGCAATTTCAGACCCATTAATATTGTAAGTACATTATACATGGACATGGTGCAATTTC
The DNA here is from genome assembly GCA_027627225.1 of Congeria kusceri. Classification (NCBI taxonomy): domain Eukaryota; kingdom Metazoa; phylum Mollusca; class Bivalvia; order Myida; family Dreissenidae; genus Congeria; species Congeria kusceri. The sequence goes on from CM051030.1 coordinate 51,375,784, forward strand.
AGACTCATTAATATTGTAAGTACATTATCCTCGGACAGGGTGCAAATTCAGACTCATTAATATTGTAAGTACATTATACACGGACAGGGAGCAACTTCAGACTCATTAATATTGTAAGTACATTATACTCGGACAGGGTGCAATTTCAGACTCATTAATATTCTACGTACATCATACTAGCATAGGGTGCAATTTGAGACTCAACTCGGACAGGGTGCAACTTCAGATTAATATTCTAAGTACTTTGTACTCGAACAGGGTGCAACTTCAGACTCATTAATATTATAAGTAGTTTATACTCGGACAGGGTGCAACTTCAGACTCATTAATATCCTAAGTACTTTATACTCGGACAGGGTGCAATTTCAGACTCATTAAAAATATATGTACGTCATACTCTGACAGGGTGCAATTTCAGACTCATTAATATTGAAAGTACATTATACACGGACAGGGTGCAACTTCAGACTCATTAATATTGTAAGTACATTATACATGGACATGGTGCAATTTCAGACTCATTAATATTGTAAGTACATTATCCTCGGACAGGGTGCAAATTCAGACTCATTAATATTGTAAGTACATTATACACGGACAGGGAGCAACTTCAGACTCATTAATATTGTAAGTACATTATACTCGGACAGGGTGCAATTTCAGACTCATTAATATTCTACGTACATCATACTAGCATAGGGTGCAATTTGAGACTCAACTCGGACAGGGTGCAACTTCAGATTAATATTCTAAGTACTTTGTACTCGAACAGGGTGCAACTTCAGACTCATTAATATTATAAGTAGTTTATACTCGGACAGGGTGCAACTTCAGACTCATTAATATCCTAAGTACTTTATACTCGGACAGGGTGCAATTTCAGACTCATTAAAAATATATGTACGTCATACTCTGACAGGGTGCAATTTCAGACTCATTAATATTGAAAGTACATTATACACGGACAGGGTGCAACTTCAGACTCATTAATATTGTAAGTACATTATACTCGGACAGGGTGCATTTTCAGACTCATTAATATTCTATGTACATCATACTCGCACAGGGTGCAATTTGAGACCCAACTCGGACAGGGTGCAACTTCAGACAGATTAATATTCTAAGTACTTTATACTCGAACAGGGTGCAACTTCAGACTCATTAATATTGTAAGTAGTTTATACTCGGACAGGTTGCAACTTCAGACTCATTAATATTCTAAGTACATTATACTCGGACAGGGTGCAATTTCAGACTAATTAAAAATGTATGTACGTCATACTCTGACAGGGTGCAATATCAGACTCATTAATATTGTACGTACTTCATACTCGGACAGGGTGCAACTTCAGATTCCTTAATATTGTAAGTACATCATACTCGGACAGGGTGCGACTTCAGACTTATTAATAATCTAAGTACATTATACTCGGACAGGGTGCAATTTGAGACTCAACCCGGACAGGGTGCAACTTCAGACTCATTAATATTTGTAAGTACTTTATTCTCGGACAAGGTGTAATTTCAGACTCATTAATTTTGTACGTACATGATACTCCAACAGGGTGCAACTTCAGACTCATTTATATTGTAAGTACATTATACTCGGACAGGGTGCAATTTGAGGCTCATTAATATTGTACGAACATTATACTCGAACCGGGTGCAACTTCACACTCATAAACATTGTCAGTACATCATACTCGGACAGGGTGCAACTTCAGATTCATTAATATTGTAAGTACATCATACTCGGACAGGGTGCGACTTCACACTCATTAATATTCTAAGTACATTATACTCGGACTTGCTGCAATTTGAGACTCAACCATGACAGGGTGCAACTTCAGACTCATTAATATTCTAAGTACTTTATACTCGGACAGGGTGCAATTTCAGACTCATTAATATTGTACGCACATGATACTCGGACAGGGTGCAACTTCAGACTCATTTATATTGTAAGTACACTTTATTCTGACAGGATGCAATTTCAGACTCATTAATAATTGTACGTACATTTTACTCGTACAGGGTGCAATTTGAGACTCATTAATATTGTATGTACTTAATACTTGCACAGGGTGCAAATTCAGACTCATTAATATTCGAAGTACTTTATACTCGCACAGGTCGCCATTTCAGACTCATTAATATTGTACGTACATTATACTCGGACAGGGTGCAACTTCAGACTCATTAATATTCTAAGTACTTTATACTCGGGCAGGGTGCAATTTCAGACTCACTAATATTGTATGTACATCATACTCTGACAGGGTGCAACTTCACATTCATTAATATTGTACGTACATCATACTCGGACAGGGTGCAAGTACAGACTCATTAATATTCTAATTACATTATACTCGGACAGGGTGCAATTTGAGACTCAACTCGGACAGGGAGCAACTTCAGACTCATTAATATTCTAAGTACTTTATACTTGAAGAGGGTGCAATTTCAGACTCATTAATATTGTACGTACATTATACTCAGACAGGGTGCAACTTCAGACTCATTTATATTCTAAGTAAATTATACTCGGACAGGGTGCAACTTCAGATTCATTAATATTGTACGTACATTATACTCAGACAGGGTGCAACTTCAGACTCATTAATATTGTAAGTACATTATACTCGGACATGGTGCAATTACAGAGTCATTAATATTGTACGTACATTATACTCGGACAGGGTGCAACTTCAGACTCATTTATATTGTACGTACATTATATTCGGACAGGGTGCAACTTCAGACTCATTAATATTGTAAATACTTTAAACTTGGACAGGGTGCAACTTCAGACTCATTAATATAATAAGTACATTATATTCGGGCAGGGTGCAATTTGAGACTCATTCATATTGACAGTACATTAAACTCGGACATGGTGCAATTTTAGACTCATTAATATTGCACGTAAATTATACTCGGACAGAGTGCAACTTCAGACTCATTAATATTATAAGTACTTTATACTCTGACAGGGTGCAACTTCAGACTCATTAATATTGTAAGTACATTATACATGGACAGGGTGCAATTTCAGACTCATTAATATTGTAAGTACATTATACATGGACAGGGTGCAATTTCAGACTCGTTAATATTGTAAGTACATTATACTCGGTCAGTGTGCAATTTCAGACTCATTAATATTGTACGCACATGATACTCGGACAGAGTGCAACTTCAGACTCATTTATATTTTAAATACTTTATACTCGAACATGGTGCAACTTCAGACTTATTAATATTGTAAGTACTTTATACTCGGACAGGGAGCAATTTCACTCTCATTAATATTGTAAGTACATTATACATGGCCAGGGTGCAATTATACTCTCATTAATATTGTAAGTACATTATACAAGAACACGGAGCAATTTCACAATCATTAATATAGTAAGTACATTATATATGGCCAGTTTGCAATTTCAGACTCATTAATATTGTAAGTACATTATATACGGACATTGTGCAATTTCAGACTCATTAATATTGTAAATACATTATACTCGGAAAGGGTGCAATTTTAGACTAATTAATATTGTAAGTACTTTATACACGGACAGGGTGCAATTTGAGACTCATTAATACTATAAGTACATCATACTCTGACAGGGTGCAACTTCAGATTCATTAATATTGAAAGTACATCATACTCGGACAGGGTGCGAATTTAGACTCATTAATATTCTAAGTACATCATACTCGGACAGGGTGCAATTTGAGATTCATAAATATTGTAAGTACTTTATACTCGGACAGGGTGCAACTTCAGACTAATTTATATTCTAAGTACATTATACTCGGACAGGGTGCAATTTCAGACTCATTAATATTGTACGTACATTATACTCGGACAGGGTGCAACTTCAGACTCATTAATATTGTACGTAAATTATACTCGTACACGGTGCAACTTCAGACTCAGTGATATTATAAGTACTTTATACTCGGACAGTGTGCAACTTCAGACTCATTAATATTGTAAGTACATTATACATGGACAGGGTACAATTTCAGACTCATTAATATTGTAAGTACATTATACATGGACAGGGTGCAATTTCAGACAATTTAATATTGTAAGTATATTGTACTCGGACAGGGTGCAATTTAACACTCATTAATATTGTAAGTACATTACACATGGACAGGGTGCAATTCGAGACTCATTAATATTGTAAGTACATTATAGTCGGACAGGGTACAACTTCGGACTTATTAATATTATACATACATTATACTCGGACAGGGCGGAACTTCAGACTCATTAATATTATAAGTACTTTATACTCGGACAGGGTGCAACTTCAGACTCATTAATACTATACAAACATTATACTCGGACAAGGTGCGACTTCAGACTCATTAATATTCTAAGTACATAATACTCGGACAGGGTGCAATTTGAGACTCATTAATATTGTAAGTACTTTATACCCGTACAGGGTGCAACTTCAGAGTTATTAATATTATAAATATGTTATACTCGGACAGGGCGCAATTTGAGACTCATTAATATTGTAAGTACTTTATACTCTAACAGGGTGCAATTTCAGACTCATTATTAGTCGAAGTACTATATACTCGGACAGGGTGCAATTTGAGACTCCTTAATATTGTACATACATTATACTCGGACCGGGTGCAACTTCAGGCTCATCAATATTGTATGTTAATTATACTCGGACAGGGTGCAACTTCAGACTCATCAATATTATAAGTTCTTTATACTCGGACAGGGTGCAACTTCAGACACATTAATTTTGTAAGTACATTATACATGGACAGGGTGCAATTTCAGACTCACTAATATTGTAAGTACATTATACATGGACAGGGTGCAATTTCAGACTCATTAATATTGTAAGTACATTATACATGGACAGGGGGCAATTTCAGACCCATTAATATTGTAAGTACATTATACATGGAGATGGTGCAATTTCACACTCATTAATATTGCAAGCAAATTATCCTCGGACAGGGTGCAATTTCAGACTCATTAATATTGTAAGTACATTATACACGGACAGGGTGCAACTTCAGACTCATTAATATTGTAAGTACATTATACACGGACAGGGTGCAACTTCAGACTCATTAATATTATAAATACTTTATACTCGGACAAGGTGCAACTTCAGACTCATTAATACTGTACAAACATTATACTCGGACAAGGTGCGACTTCAGACTCATTAATATTCTAAGTACATTATACTCGGACAGGGTGCAATTTGAGACTCATTAATATTGTAAGTACTTTATACCCGTACAGGGTGCAACTTCAGAGACATTAATATTATAAATACATTATACTCGGACAGGGTGGAATTTGAGACTCATTAATATTGTAAGTACTTTATACTCGAACAGAGTGCAATTTCAGACTCATTATTATTCGAAGTACTTTATACTCGGACAGGGTACAATTTCAGACTCATTAATATTGTACATACATTATACTCGGACAGGGTGCAACTTCAGGCTCATCAATATTGTACGTAAATTATACTCGGACAGGGTGCAACTTCAGACTCATTAATATTATAAGTACTTTATACACGGACAGGGTGCAACTTAAGACTCATTAACTTTGTAAGTACATTATACATGGACAGGGTGCAATATCAGACTCATTAATATTGTAAGTACATTATACATGGACAGGGTGCAATTTCAGACTCATTAATTTTCTAAGTACATCATACTCGGACAGGGTGCAACTTCAGACTCATTAATATTATAAATACTTTTTGCTCGGACAGGGTGCAACTTCAGATTCATTAATATTATAAATACTTTATACTCGAACAGTGTGCAAATTCAGACTCATTAATATTGTAAGTATATTATACTTGCACAGGGTGCAATTTCAGACTCATTAATATTGTAAGTACATTATATACGGACAGGGTGCAATTTCAGACCCATTAATATTCTAAGCACATTATACTTGGAAAGGGTGCTATTTTAGATTAAGTAATATTGTAAGCACATTATACACGGACATGGTGCAATTTCAGACTCATTAATAATATACGTACATCATACTCTGACAGGGTGCAACTTCAGATTCATTAATATTGTAAGTACATCATACTCGGACAGGGTGCGACTTCAGACTCATTAATATTCTAAGTACATTATACGCGGACAGGGTGTAATTTGAGACTCATCAATATTGTAAATACTTTATACTCGGACAGGGTGCAACTGCAGACTCATTAATATTATAAGAACATTATACTCGGACAGGGTGCACTTTGGGACTCATTAATATTGTACGTACTTTATACTCGAACAAGGTGCAACTTCAAACTCTTTAATATTCTAAGTACTTTATGCTCGGACAGGGAACAATTTCAGACTCATTAATATTGTACGTACATTATACTCTGACAAGGTGCAACTTCAGACTCATTAATATTATACGTAAATTATATTCGGACAGGGTGCAACTTCAGACTCAATGATATTATAAGTACTTTATACTCGGACAGTGTGCAACTTCAGACTCATTAATATTTTAAGTACATTATACATGGACAGGGTGCAATTTCAGACTCATTAATATTGTAAGTACATTATACATGGACAGGGTGCAATTTCAGACAATTTAATATTGTAAGTATATTGTACTCGGACAGGGTGCAATTTAACACTCATTAATATTGTAAGTACATTACACATGGACAGGGTGCAATTCGAGACTCATTAATATTGTAAGTACATTATAGTCGGACAGGGTACAACTTCAGACTTATTAATATTATACATACATTATACTCGGACAGGGCGGAACTTCAGACTCATTAATATTATAAGTACTTTATACTCGGACAGGGTGCAACTTCAGACTCATTAATATTGTAAGTACATTACACTCGGACATGAAGCAATTTCAGACTCATTAATATTGTACGTACATTATACTCGGACAGGGTGCAACTTCAGACTCATTAATATTGTACGTAAATTATACTCGGACACGGTGCAACTTCAGACTCAGTGATATTATAAGTACTTTATACTCGGACAGTGTGCAACTTCAGACTCATTAATATTGTAAGTACATTATACATGGACAGGGTACAATTTCAGACTCATTAATATTGTAAGTACATTATACATGGACAGGGTGCAATTTCAGACAATTTAATATTGTAAGTATATTGTACTCGGACAGGGTGCAATTTAACACTCATTAATATTGTAAGTACATTACACATGGACAGGGTGCAATTCGAGACTCATTAATATTGTAAGTACATTATAGTCGGACAGGGTACAACTTCAGACTTATTAATATTATACATACATTATACTCGGACAGGGCGGAACTTCAGACTCATTAATATTATAAGTACTTTATACTCGGACAGGGTGCAACTTCAGACTCATTAATACTATACAAACATTATACTCGGACAAGGTGCGACTTCAGACTCATTAATATTCTAAGTACATAATATTCGGACAGGGTGCAATTTGAGACTCATTAATATTGTAAGTACTTTATACCCGTACAGGGTGCAACTTCAGAGTTATTAATATTATAAATATGTTATACTCGGACAGGGCGCAATTTGAGACTCATTAATATTGTAAGTACTTTATACTCTAACAGGGTGCAATTTCAGACTCATTATTAGTCGAAGTACTATATACTCGGACAGGGTGCAATTTGAGACTCCTTAATATTGTACATACATTATACTCGGACAGGCTGCAACTTCAGGCTCATCAATATTGTATGTTAATTATACTCGGACAGGGTGCAACTTCAGACTCATCAATATTATAAGTTCTTTATACTCGGACAGGGTGCAACTTCAGACACATTAATTTTGTAAGTACATTATACATGGACAGGGTGCAATTTCAGACTCACTAATATTGTAAGTACATTATACATGGACAGGGTACAATTTCAGACTCATTAATATTGTAAGTACATTATACATGGACAGGGGGCAATTTCAGACCCATTAATATTGTAAGTACATTATACATGGACATGGTGCAATTTCACAGTCATTAATATTGCAAGCAAATTATCCTCGGACAGGGTGCAATTTCAGACTCATTAATATTGTAAGTACATTATACACGGACAGGGTGCAACTTCAGACTCATTAATATTGTAAGTACATTATACACGGACAGGGTGCAACTTCAGACTCATTAATATTATAAATACTTTTTACTCGGACAGGTTGCAACTTCACATTCATTAATATTATAAATACTTTATACTCGAACAGTGTGCAACTTCAGACTCATTAATATTGTAAATACATTATACATGCACAGGGTGCAATTTCAGACTCATTAATATTGTAAGTACATTATATACGGACAGGGTGCAATTTCCGACTCATTAATATTGTAAGTACATTATACTCGTAAAGGGTGCAATTTTAGACTAATTAATAATGTAAGCACATTATACACGGACAGGGTGCAACTTCAGACTCATTAATATTGTAAGTACATCATACTCGGACAGGGTGCGACTTCAGATTCGTTAATATTGTAAGTACATTATACGCGGACAGGGTGTAATTTGTGACTCATTAATATTGTAAATACTTTATACTCCGACAGGGTGCAACTGCAGACTCATTAATATTATAAGTACATTATACTCGGACAGGGTGCAACTTCAGACTCATTAATATTATAAGTACTTTATACTCGGACAGGGTGCAACTTCAGACTCATTAATACTGTACATACATTATACTCGGACAGGATGCGACTTCCGACTTATTAATATTCGCAGTACATTATACTCAGACAGGGTGCAATTTAAGACTCATTAATATTGTAAGTATTTTATACTCGGACAGGGTGCAACTTCAGACTCATTAATATCATAAGTACATTATACTCGGACAGGGTGCAATTTGAGACTCATTAATATTGTAAGCACTTTACACTCGGACAGGGTGCAATTTCAGACTCAGTAATAATGTACGTACATTATACCCGGAGAGGGTGCAACTTCAGACTCATTAATATTGTACGTTCATTGTACTCGAACAGGGTGCAACTTCAGACTCATTAATATTATAAGTAGTTTATACTCGGACAGGGTGCAACTTCAGACTCATTAATATTCTAAGTACTTTATACTCTGACAGGGTGCAATTTCAGACTCATTAAAAATGTACGTACGTCATACTCTGACAGGGTGCATTTTCAGATTCATTAATATTGTAATTATACACACACAGAGTGCTTCTTCAGATTCATTAATATTCTAAGTACATTATACTCGGACAGGGTGCCATTTCAGACTCATTAATATTGTAAGTACATTATACTCGTACAGGGTGCAACTTCAGACTCATTATTATTATAAGCACATTATAATAGGACACGGTACAATTTGAGAGTCATTAACATTGTAATTACTTTATACTCAAACAGGGTTCAACTTCAAACTCATTAATATTCGAAGTACTTTATACTCGGACAGGGTGCATTTTAAGACTGATTAATATTGTAAGTACATTATACTCTGACATGGTGCTATTTCGGACTCATTAATATTGTACGTACATTATACTCGGACAGGATACAACTTCAGACTCATTAATATTGTACGTACATTATACTCGGACAGGGTGCAACTTCAGACTCATTAATATTATAAGTACTTTATACTCAGAAGGGTGCAACTTCAGACTAATTAATATTGTAAGTACATTATACATGGACAGGGTGCAATTTCAAACTCATTAATATTGTAAGTACATTATAAATCGACAGGGTGCAATTTCAGACTCATTATTATTGTAATGTACATTATACTCCAACAGGGAGCAATTTCAGACTCATTAATATTGTAAGTACATTATACATGGACAGGGAGCAATTTCAGACTCATTAATATTGTAAGTACATAATACTTGGACAGGGTGCAATTTCAGACTTTTTAATATTGTAAGTACATTATACACAGACAGGGTGCAATTTGAGAATCATTAATATTGTAAGTACTTTATACTTGGACAGGGTGCAACTTGAGACTCATTAATATTATAAGTACATTATACTCAGACAGGGTGCAATTTGAGACTCATTAATATTGTAAGTACATTATACATGGACATGGTGCAATTTCAGACTCATTAATATTGTAAGTACATTATACTCGGACAGGGTGCAATTTCAGAATCATTAATATTGTAAGTACATTATACACGGACAGGGTGCAACTTGAGACTCATTAATATTCTAAGTACATTATACTCGGACAGGGTGCAATTTCAGACTCATTAATATTCTACGTACATCATACTCGGACAGGGTGCAATTTGAGACTCAACTCGGACAGGGTACAGCTTCAGACAGATTAATATTCTAAGTACTTTATACTCGAACAGGGTGCAACTTCAGACTCATTAATATTATAAGTAGTTTATACTCGGACAGGGTGCAACTTCAGACTCATTAATATTCTAAGTACTTTTTACTCGGACAGGGTGCAATTTCAGACTCAATAAAAATGTATGTTCGTCATACTCTGACAGGGTGCAATTTCAGACTAATTAATATTGCACGTACATCATACTCGGACAGGGTGCAACTTCAGATTCATTAATATTGTAAGTACATCATACTCGGACAGGGTGCGACTTCAGACTCATTAATAATCTAAGTACATTATACTCGGACAGGGTGCAATTTGAGACTCAACCCGGACAGGGTGCAACTTCAGAAGGATAGTTGTATTTGGCTTGACAGGAGGGGTGGCTCTATTTGGCTTGTCTGGTGGGATAGTTGTATTTGGCTTGAAAGAAGAGATAGCTGTACTTGCCATGCCAGAAGAGATTGTTGTATTTGGCTTGATAGAAAGGTAATTGTATTTGGCTTGACAGAATCAACACTGTATTAGGCTTGATAAAAGGATATTTGGGCTTGATAAAATTGTAGTTGTGTTTGGTTTGTAAAAAGAATAGTTAAATTTGGCTGATAGAAGGAAAGTTGTATTTGGCTTGACAAAAGGAAATCTGTATTTGGCTTGACAGAAGGATATTTGGCTTGATAGAATGGTATTTGTATTTGGCTTGATAGTAGAAACGTTGTATTTGGCTTGACAGACGAAAAGTGATATATAATGGTAGACGTATTAGAAACTAGAGCTACCACTAAAGGTGATTAATACCCCCACACACACACACCTGTATAAAAGGAAAACTGACCTTGAAATGCAAAATGAAGAATACAAGCGGAAATGATTCACACATATTCACACCTTGAATTGTGACCTTGACCTTTTAATGATAAGCATGAGACATGTGCGTGACACATTGTTTAGTCATGTGGAGTTAACAATTTGAAGTAATATTAAAATCCTTCCAGGCATTTAGAAGTTATGGAGAGGACCAAATGCAAATATTAAAACTTTGATATTAAACTGCGACCTTGACTTTTGACCTACAAACACAGGTCATGTACACGACACATCATCTGTTCACGAGGAAAAATTATTTCAAGTTATATTAAAATCCTACTAGGCATTATGAAGTTATGAAGTGGAAATGAAATACTTGAAAATTGGAATTTTGACCTTGAATTGTGACCTTGACCTTTGAAGGACAAGCATGTGTCATGTACGCGACACATTGTCTTGTCATGTGAAATAACTATCTCAAGTTATATTAAAACCCTTCCAAGCATTAAGAAGTTATGGAGTGGAAACAAAATACAAGTATTTGACCTTGGACCTTGAATTGTGACCTTGATCTTTGACACACACGCATGGGTCATGTACGCGACACCTCGTCTGGTCATGGAGAGTAATAATCTGAAGTTATATTAAAATCCTTCCAGACATAATGAAGTCAAAAAGTAGGTATAATGAAAGAAGTGATAGTTTATTTGGCATCATAGACAGGTATTTGTATTTGGCTTGACAGACGGATATTTAGCCTGAAAGTATGGTAGTATTGGTAGTTTATTTGGATTCATAGCAGAACAGGTTTATTTCGCTTGATAGGAGGATAGTTTTATTTAGTTTTACAGAAGGAAATCTGCATTTGGCTTGACAGAAGGCTTTTTGGCTTAATAAAAGGGTAGTGGTATTTGGCCTGATAGAAGAAATAGTTGTATTTAAATTGACAAAATGAGAGTTGTATTTGGCTACATTGAAGGTAGGGCTGTACGAGTGTGTCTTGACAGAAGAAGATCGGTATTTGGCTTGACAGAAGAATAATTCGCTTGATAGAATGTTAGTTTAATTTGGTTTGATAGAAGAAAGCTGTAAGACAAGCTTGATATAATCGTAGTTGTAGTTGGATTAACAGAAAGGACAGTTTTATTTTGATTCGATAAGAGTATTATTTTTTAGCATGACAGAACGAATCTGTATTTGGCTTGAAATAAGTATATATTTAACTTGATAGAATGGTAGTTGTATTTAGCTTCATAGGGGAATAGCTGACTTGATAGAAGGATAGTTATATTTGGTTTCACAGATAAAAACTGTATTTGTATTGACATAAAGATATCTGACTTGATAGAATGGTAGTTGTATATGGCTTGAAAGAACGGAGAGCTATATTTGGCCTGATAAAAGGTATAGATGTTTTGGCTTGACCAAAAGGTATAAATGGATCTGGCTTAAGGGTTCGCTGTTTTTGGTTTGATAGAATGGTAGTTGTATTTGGCTTGGCAGAAGGATATTTGTCTTGACAGAAAGACAGCTCTATTACGCTTGATAGAAGAAATAGCTGTTTTTTGGCTTGGTAGAAGGGATAGCTGTATTTGTCTTGATAGAAGAATAGTTAATTTGGCTTGATAGAAGAGTAATTGTATTTGGCTTGACACAAGTATAGTTGTATTTGGCTTGATAGAAAGGTTAGTTGTATTTGGCTTGAAAGAAGGGATAGCTTTATTTGGCTTGACCGAAGGGTTAGCTGTATTTGTCTTTATAGCAGGAGAGCTGTTTTTGGTTTGAAACAAGGGACATTAATTTTGTACATGGTCTGATAGAAGAGTAATTATATTTGGCTTGGCAGAATGAAATCTGTATTTGGCTTGACAAACTTATAGTTTGCTTGATAGAGTATTAGTTGTATTTGGCTTTGTAGAATAATATTGTATTCAGCTTAATACAAGTGAAGTTGTATTTGGCTTACAGAATGATATTCAACTTGAAAGAAAGATATATGTATTTGGCTTCACAGAAGGAAAGCTGCATCTGGCTTGACAGCATGATATTTAACTTGATAGAAGAAGAATATAATTTTAATTGATAGAAATGGACTTGTATTTCGCTTGATAAAAGGGATAGCTGTAGTTGGCTTGGCAAAAGGGATAGTTATTTTTTGCTTCATAGAAGTGTATTTGTATTTGGCTTGACAAAAGAAATTCTGCATTTGGCTTGAAAAAATTATTTTTAGCTTGATAGAAGAATAGGTGAATTTGGTTTGATAAAATGGAAGTTGTATTTGGTTTGACAGAAAGGATAGTTTAAGCTTCATATAAGAGTATTTATATTTAGCTTGACAACAAAAAATATGTAACTGGCTTGAAATAAGAATATTTAGCTTAATGGAATAGAAGTTGTATCTGGCTTGATTGGTGAACAGTTGTATTTAGCTTGATAGAAGGGCAGTTATATTTGGTTTCACAGATAAAAATCTGTATTTGCCTTGACATAAAGATATCTGACTTGATAGAATGGTATTTGGCTTGACAAAATGGAGAGCTGTTTTTAGCTTGACCAAAGGGATGGAAGTATTTGGCTTGACCAAAGGGATAGCTGCATTTGGCTTGATAGGAGGGATAGCTGTTTTGGTATGACAGAAGGGATAGTTGTATATGGCTTGCCAGAAGGTACATTTGTACATGGTATGATAGAAAGATAATTGTATTGGGCTTGACAGAATTATATTTGGCTTGATAGAATGGTAGTTGCATTTGGTTTGATAAAGAAATAGATAAATTTGGCTAGATAGAAGGGGAGGACTTAAAGTCTATTTCGCTTCACAGAAGGGAAGCTGTATTTGGCTTGACAGAAGGATATTTAAATTGATATAAAGTAGGGGTATTTGGCTTAATATAAGGGGAGTTGTATTTGGCTTCATAGAAGGGAGAGCTGTTTTTGCCTTGGCAGAAGGGATAGTTTTGGTTGTATTTGCCTGGATAAACGGGATAGATGTATTTGGCTTGACTGAAGGATATTTAAATTGATAGAAAGAAACGGTATTTGCATTAATATAAGGGGAGTTGTATTTGGCTTCATTGAAGGGTGAGCTGTATTTGGCTTGGCAGAAGGGATAGTTTTGGTTGTATTTGCCTGGATAAAAGGGATAGATGTATTTGGCTTTACTGAAGGATATTTAAATTGATAGAAAGAAACAGTATTTGCCTTAATATAAGGGGAGTTGTATTTGGCTTCATAGAATGGATAGCTGTATTTGGCTTGGCAGAAGGGATAGTTTTGGTTGTATTTGCCTGGATAAAAGGGATATATGTTTTTGGCTTGATAGAAGAATAGTTGAATTTTCTTAATAGAATGGTGATTATATTTGGCTTGACAGACGGATAGTTGTATTTGGCTTGATAGAAAGAATATCTCTATTTGGCTTGATAGAAGGGATAGCTGTATTTAGTTTGACTGAAGGGATATTTGTATTTGGTTTGACAGAAGATATAGCTGCATTTGCCATGCCAGAAGAGATATTTGTATTTGGCTTGACAGAAAGGGTATTGTATTGGCTTGACATAATCAAAACTGTATTCGGCTTGACAGAACGACCAATTGGGCTTGATAAAATTGTAGTTGTATTTGGTTTGTTAGAAGAATAGTTAGATTTGGCTGAAAAAATGGAAGTTGTATTTGGCTTTACATACTGAAATCTGTATTTGGCTTGACAGAAGGATATTTAGCTTGATAGAATGGTAGTTGTTTTGGCTTGATAAGAGAATATTTATGTTCAGCTTGATAGAAGGGTAGTTGTATTTGGATTGACAGAAGGGATAGTTTGATTTGGCGTCATAGAAAGGTTTTTGTATTAGGTATGACAGAAGGATATTTAGCTTGATAGAATGGTAGTTGTATTTAGTTTTACAGAAGGAAATATGTATATTGTTTGAAAGAAGTCTATTTGGCTTAATAAAAGAGTAGTAGTATTTGTCTTGATAGAAAGGAGCTGTGGGTGGCTTGACAAAAGGATATCTGTATTTGGCTTGACAGAAGGATATTTGTCTTTACTGAATTGTAGTTTAATTTGGTTTGATAGAGGAAAAGCAGTATTCAGCTTGATAGAAGGGTAGTTGTATTTAGATTGACAGAAAAATAGTTTTATTTGGCTTCATATAAGAGTATTTGTATATAATTTATCTTGATGGAAAAAAGCTGTTTGGCTTGAATTAAGAATATTTAGCTTGATAGAATGGTAGTTGTATTTGGCTTGATAGGAGAGCAGTTATATTTTGGCTTGATAGAAGGGTATTTGGTTTCACAGATGAAAATCTGTATTTGACTTGACAGAAAGATATCTTACTTGATAGAATAGCAGTTGGAATTTGGCTTGATATAAGGATAATTGTTTTTGGCTTGACAGAATGAAACATTTATTTGGCTTGACAGAATGATATTAGGGGAAAGGTTATAAGTTATTTATGTCATTTAAAATAATCAAGTAGTAAGAATCTTTTTAGAATGATATTACCAAAAGGTTTATATCCTTATTGAGCAGCTCCATGGGACAAAATATCTGTAAATGTGTATGCTACATATATACATAGAATGCAGTAAAACGTATCCTGTAATAGCTGCTTATTAAAGGCATGTGCAAGGAATCTGGGAAAATCAGCTAACGACAAAGAATATGTTAATATTACTTATTAAATTGGACATTAAGACTTTAGAATTATATGCATGGGAGAAAGGAACAGAGAATCCTAAAAAAAAGTCAGTGGATAAGGAAGTCATGTCATGTGAGGAGGATGTCATGTCATATAAAGGGACAGACAGTCATGTCATATCATGGGAAACCTTGGCATACAAGTATACAAGTGAAAGCCATGTCATATAAGGGGAAGCCATGTCATCAACAGGGAATGACATATCATAAAGGAAAAGGCATATCCTACAATGAGAAGGCATATCATATAAAGGTGAAAGGCATGTCATATGAGGGCAATATAAGTGGAAACAATATCATACAAGAGGCCCATGATGGCCCAAAGTGCTCACCTGAGTACTGGCAATGACAGAGACCAGCTCTGACATCTGAATGTCATCACCTACAAAATGACCCAAATCAGACAACCTGATCCGGCAATCAACAGGTGCAATACAGACGCCAGTCAGGCTTTCTTCTGTGGCTAACCTGGCAATCTGCAAGCTCTATACAGTCTCATGCCTGTCTGGCCTACTTCTGTTATTTACCTGCAATTAAAAGGAGCAATACAGATGCATTTACGATCAAAACTGTTGGGACCATGATGAACCACAAGCAATCAGTGATATGTTTACCATGCACAATCACACTTACATTACACAGAGGTTGACATCCAATCTTTGCAGTGGCACATTTTTTAGATTCAAACATCCAGATGAACAAAGTTTTGTTCTTATTTTAAAGGAACAATAATTAAAACAGTCACAAGTGACAGTCACCTGTCAGCATTATGTATATCATCGATTAGGACTATTCAATCAATCAGACCATTGTACTTGATGTATTTCCATTTTTAATTGTGTTTTAGGTCTTATAAATGATATTTAGCTCACTGGTTAACAGCTCAAATACCAAAACCAATTAACCGGTTACTGAAATACTATTTGTTGCCATACCATGATAAATGAAAAATATACCAAAACCAATTAACCGGTTACTGAAATACTATTTGTTGCCATACCATGATAAATGAAAAATGAAGTCTCTATCCTGAACATATTCTATTTGTAGCTTCTTTTTCACAAACAAGGGCCAAACACTTTGTACTTTAAATCCTCATCAGGGCAAAACCTTGGTTTATTATGAGATCTTATTGCCATACACAAGCTCTGCATTTTTTATCAAGATCAGATGAAAAATGAAGTTTCTATGACACACTTTGTCCATTTTTTGCACATTTTCTCACAAAGAAGGGGAAAAAACTCTAGTGTTCCTGTATCTATCTGGCCTATCATTGCACCCTTATGAGTTCTAATGAATACACAAACTGTGCAAGTTTAGTCTACAAGGAATGAGAAGTTCATTCTCTATGGAGACTGAAAGCCAATTATTGACAAATTATTGATTTTTTTTTACACAAACAAGGCGTCATAACTCTGGTCATTCTCATCTGATCTGTTCCATATTGGGCTCTAATGGTCAAACACAAACAGTGTAAGTTTGGTCAAGATTACGCAATAAATGAAGTCTCAGCTGAATATCTGTAGTAATTACAGAGATATTTACTTGCACGCAAACCGTAACATTTTCTAAGTACAAAAACGTGCAAAATTCTGATAAATTGCAGGTCATAGTAATAGGCCTTGGTCAGTGACCTTACATAATAACCCGAAGACATATGTGAAGTTTCAATTGAATATCTGTAGTAGTTACAGATATATACTTGTTGAATGCAAACCTTAACCTGAAATTTCTAAGTAGAAAAAGGGGCATTATTCTGCTAAATTGCAGGTCAGAGTTATAGGTCATGGTCAGTGACCTAACTTGATTGAAGGGATAGCTTTATTTGTCTTGATAGGCAGGATAACTGTTTTTGGTTTGACAAAAGAGACATTTGAACATGATATGATAGAAGGGTACTTATATTTGGCTTGACAGAATAATATCTGTATTTGGCATGACATAAGGATATTTTGCTTTATAGAGTGGTAGCTGTAATTGGCTTCATAGAGGAACAGTTGAAATTGCCTGATAAATGGGAAGTTGTATTTGGCTTGACAGAAGGAATCTGCATTTTGCTTGACAGAAGGATATCTGACTTGACAGAATGGTAGGTGTATTTGGCTATATAGAAAAATATTGTATTCATGCTCAATAGATGGATAGTTGTATTTGGCTTGATAGAAGGGATATCTGTATTTGGCTTGACTGAAGGGATAGTTGTATTTGGCTTGAGAGCAGAATTAGTGGTATTTGCTATGCCAGAACAGATATTTGTACTTGGCTTGATAGAACACTAATTTATTCGGCTTGACAGAATCAAAACTGTATTAGGCTTGACATAAAAAGGATATTTGGAAAAAAAAATTATACTTGTATTTGGTTTTTTTAGAAGAATAGTTGAATTTGGCTGATAAAAGAAAAGTTGTATTTGGCTTGACAAAAGGAAATCTGTATTTTGCGTGACAAAGAATATTTGGCTTGATAGAATAGTAGTTGTAATTGGCTTGATAGTAGAACAGTTGGATTTGACTTGATAGAATAAAAGTTGTATTCAGCTTGATAGAAGGGTAGTTGTATTTCAATTGACAAAAGGGATAGTTTTATTTGGCATCTAAGAAAGGTATTTGCATTTGGCTTGACAGAAGGATATTTAGCTTAACATAATGGTACAGTGAAACCTGTCTAAACGGCATCGGGACCGGGCCGATCGTTCGGTTTTCAGAGGTGTTCGGTTTATCCAGGGTTTTATAAAAGGTCATTTTTCTTTAAAATGTACATAATATCTTTATTCGAGTATGTAATAAGGCAACACTTATATTATTGTTTATTATTTTCATTATTTGCATGCCAAAAATGTATATTGTTTACATAAAACAACACACTAATCAAGCTCTTGCATGTATTCTAGAACAACTTATTTGCATAAAACGACGCTCAAAGTACATGTATCAATCAAACCAGTTCATGTATTCAATATTAGAGATTTTATAGTCATGTATTAACAGTTTGAAACAACTTACAAGACTATTTTTTGCCAACTGGCATATTTTAATATCAATTAATTACACTGGTGCGATGCATTTAAATATTACACTGTACGTAAATTTCTACATAAAACACGACCGACTTGTACGTTTTTCACAAGTTGACTATTGTCGTATTACCGATCGCCAATTGCACCACTGCCCCGTTATCACCATGGCGATTATGCCCTTTATGTGTAATCGTGTCACCAATTATCGGGTTCACGCCTCTGCGGTATCGCGATGTGACACCTGACAGAATACACAGTTCGGTTTATTCAGGTTTGTTAAGGTTGAATGAGATCAAATTTGCGATAAAATCGTTCGGTATTCGGTTTTGACAGGGTTCGGTTTATTAAGGGTTTTTATATATAAAATTAGAAGGAAAAAAATCGGGACTGACGCAGCCATCCGTTTTTGTCAGGGGTTCGGTTTTCTCAGGGTTCGGTTTGGACAGGTTTCACTGTAGTTGTATTTGACTTGATAGGTGAACAGTTGTATTTGGCTTGATAGATGGGTAGTTTTATTTTGTTTCACAGAAGGAAATCTGTATTTGGCCTGATGGAAGGTTATTTAGTTTGATAGAAGGGTAGTGGTATTTGGCTTGATATAAGAATATTTGTATTTGAATTGACAGAAGGAGAGTTGTATTTGGCTTCATAGAAGGGCTGGCTGTATGTGGCTTGACAGAAGAATATTGGCTTGATAGAATGGTAGTTTAATTTGGTTTGAAAGAAGAAAAGCTATATTCAGTTTGATAGAAGGGTAGTTGTATTTGGATTGAGAGAAAGGATAATTTATTTGGCTTTATAGAAGAGTATTTTGCTTGACAAAAAGAAATCTGCTTTTGGCTTGAAATAAGGATATTTAGCTTGATAGAATGGTAGTTGTATTTGGCATGATAGAAAGTTAGTTATATTTGGTTTCACAGATAAAAACCTGTATTTGCCTTGACATAAAGATATCTGACTTGATAGAATGGTAGTTGTATGTGGCTTGACAGAATGGAGAGCTGTATTTGGCCTGATAGAAGGAATAGCTGATTTTGGCTTCACCAAAGGGATAGCTGTATTTGGTTTGACAGAAGGGATAGCTGTATTTAGCTC
This sequence comes from Congeria kusceri, assembly GCA_027627225.1. Taxonomy (NCBI): domain Eukaryota; kingdom Metazoa; phylum Mollusca; class Bivalvia; order Myida; family Dreissenidae; genus Congeria; species Congeria kusceri. The sequence goes on from CM051030.1 coordinate 51,395,803, forward strand.
TACAGGAGGAATATCTGTATTTGGTTTCACAGAAGGGAAAGTTGTGTTTGGCTTGCCAGAAGGGAAATTTGTACATTGTATGATAGAAGGGTAATTGTATTTGGCTTGACAACGATATTTGGCTTGATGGAATGGTAGTTGTATTTGGTTTGATAAAGGAATAGGTAAATTCGGCTTGATAGAAGGGGAGGTGTATTACGCTTCACAGATGGGAAGCTGTATTTGGCTTGACAGAAGGATATTTAAATTGATAGAAGGTTGTGGTATTTGGCTTCATAGAAAAGTACTGGTATATGATTTGATATAAGGGGAGTGGTATTGGCTTCATAGAAGGGAGAGCTGTATTTGGCTTGGCAGAAAGAATAGTTTTTTACTTTTCATTATAAAACGGTATTTATATTTGGCTTGATAGTACAAATAGCTGTATTTGGCTTGACCGAAGGGATAGCTGTATTTGTCATGATAGGCAGGATAGCTGTTTTTGGTTTGACATAAGGGACATTTGTACATGGTATGATAGAAGGGTAATTGTACTTGGCTTGACAGAATGAAATCTGAATTTGGCTTGACAGCAGGATATTTAACTTGATAGAAGGTAGCAGTATTTGGCTTGATAGAAGGGATAGCTATATTTGGCTTGGCAAAATTTTGTTGTATTTTGCATCACAAAAGTGTAACTGTATTTGGCTTGACAGAAGCAACTCTGCATTTGGTTGAACAGAAGGATATTTGGCTTGATAGAAGAATAGTTGAATTTGGTTTGATAGAATGGTAGTTGTATTTGACTTGACAGAAGGATATTTGGCTTGACAGAAGAATAGTTGTATTTGGCTTGATAGAATGGATGGCTGTTTTTGGCTGGATAAAAGGGATAGCTGTAATTGGCTTGATAGAATAATAGTTGAATTTGGCTTGATAGAATAAGATTGTATTTGGCTTGACAGAAGGATAGTTTTATATGGTTTGATAGAAATGATAGCTGTATTTGGCTTGATAGAAGGGATAGCTGTATTTGACAGAAGGATAGTTGTATTTGGCTTGATAGAAAGAATACCTGTATTTGGCTTGATAGTAGTGATAGCTTTATTTGGCTTCACTGAAAGGATAGTTTTATTTGGCTTGACAGAAGAGATAGCTGCATTTGCCATGGCAGAAGAGAAACTTGTTCTTTGCTTTATAGAAAGGTAATTGTATTTGGCTTGACAGAATAAAAACTGTATTTGGCTTGACAGAAGGACAATTAGGCTTGATAAAATTGTAGTTGTATTTGGTTAGTTAGAAGAATAGTATCATTTGGCTGATAGAATGGAAGTTGTATTTGACTTTACAGAAGGAGCTTTGTATTTGGCTTGACAGAAGGATATATTTGGCTTGATATAATGTTAGTTGTATTTGGCTTGATAGAAGAAAAGCTGTTTTCAGTTTGATATAAGGGTCATTGTATATGGATTGACAGAAGGGATAGTTTTGTTTGGCGTCATACAAAGGTTTTGTTTGTATTTGGCTTGACAGAATGATATTTGGCTTAATAGAATTATAGTTGTATTTGACTTGATAGGCGAACAGTTGTATTTGGCTTGATCGAAGGGTAGTTTTATTTAGTTTCACAGAAGTGAATCTGTATTCAGTTTACAGAAGCCTGTTTGGCTTGATAGAAAAGTAGTGGTATTTTTTTTGTCTTGATAGTAGGGATAGCTGTATGTGGCTTGACAGAAGGAAATCTTTATTTGGCTTGACAGAAGTATATTTGGCTATGTAGAATGGTAGTTTAATTTGTTTTGGTAGAGGAAAAGCTGTATTCAGCTTGATAGAAGTGTAGTTTTATTGGGCTTCAAATAAGAGTATTTGAATTTAGCTTGATATAAATAAATCTGTATTTGTCCTGAAATAAGGATATTTAGCTTGATACAATGGTAGTTGTATTTGGCTTGACAGGAGTTTACTTGTATATTTTCTTGATAAGAAGAGTAGTTTCACAGAAGAAAATCAGAATTTGGCTTGACAGAAGAATGTCTGACTTGATAAAATAGTACTTGTTTTGGCTTGATATAATGAAATCTTTATTTGGCTTGACAGAATTATATTTGAGTTGATATAAGGGTAGTGGTATTTGGCTTGAAAGAATGAAAGCTTTTTTGGCTGGACAGAATGATATTTGGCTTGACAGAGGGGTTACATGGTATTTGGCTTAATAGAAGAATAGTTGTATTTAACTTCATAGTATTGGAGTTGTACTCCACTTGATCGAAGGGTGGTTTTATTTGACTTGACAGAAGGATAACTGTATTTGGTTTCATACAACAATAGTTGAATTAATTTTACTAGAAGGGTAGCTGTATTTGGCTTGATAGAAAGATATCTGTATTTGGCCTGATAGACGGATAGCCATATTTGGCTCGATAGGATAGCTTTGTTTTGGTTTATAGAAGTGTAGCTGTATTTGGCTTGATAGGAAAATAACTGTATTTGGCCTGATAGACGGATAGCCATATTTGGCTCGATAGCATAGCTTTCTTTTGGTTTATAGAAGTGTAGCTGTATTTGGCTTGATAGAACCATGTTGGTTCCATAAAATGATAACCATATTTGGCTTGATAAAAGGATAGCTGCATTTGGCTGTTTAGAAGGATATCCGTATTCGGCTTGATAGAATGAATATAATCTGGTTTGTTGAGTTCATACAGGGATTATGGTTTATTACTGAATTATGAAATATCTTCAGAAGTATTTTCAATTGATTTGAAAATCAGGGTCCATTTAAAGCATATTTTCATATTTTTAAGGCAAAATATCAAGGTAGTTGTGGGATTTGTGGTGGTCAAATTGCGGATAATATGGAACAATTGGCATGATAGGGAAACGTTTATAAGTTATTTATGTCATTTTAAATAATCAAGTAGTAAGAATCTTTTTAGAATGATATTACCAAAAGGTTTATATCCTTATTGAGCAGCTCCATGGGACAAAATATCTGTAAATGCTTATTCTTCATATATACATAGAATGCAGTAAAATGTATCCTGTAATAGATGCTTATTAAAGGCATGGGCAAGGAACCTGGTCCTAATAACAACGAATATGTTGATATTACTTATTAAATTGAAGATTAAGCCTTTAGAATAATATGCATGAAAGAAAGGAACTGAGAATCTTAAAAAAAGTCAGTGGATAAAGAAGTCATGTCATATGAGTAGGATGTCATGTCATATAAAGGGAAGGCATGTCATATCATGGGAAACAATTTCATATAAATGGAGGCCATGTAATACTAGGCACAAGCCAAATTGTGTATGTGTTATTTATGTCAGATACAGTCATAACAAATCATATTGTATGAGGGGAAAGCCATGTCATATATAAAAAAGACATGTCATAATATAAGGGAAAAAAGCCATGTCAAGTAAGGGAAAAGGCCATATCACATAAGGGAGATGCCTTGTTACAAATATAGGAAAGCCATGTCATATAGGGGGAAAAGCCTTGTCACAAAAGTAAAAGGCTATGTCATATAAGGGAAAAGCCATGTCATATAAGGGAAAACCATGCCATATACAGGAGAACTATGTCCTATAAGAGAAAAGCAATGTCATATACAGGAGAACTATGTCATACAAAAGAGCCATGTCATAATATCAGGGAAAAGCCATGTCATATAAGGGAAAAAGCCAAGTCACCACTTTTGGTTTGGTAGCAGATGATAACAACCCCCAAAATAACAGTTGTTGTTGCCGCCTATATGTTTATCTTAAATGTACACATAAATAACCATTTCACAATTTTATCAAACCTTCAATGTAAACAAGAAGAACGCTAATGGGTGAAAAACATTGTTGGTATCTCAATAATGATTGTAACAAGGCTATTGAGTTGCATAGTTTTACTCTGATACAACAATCCCAACACTTTTTGTTTTCTATTTTTAGTCCATGTGACCTTTTTCTTGGGTCTTCTGTCTTTTTCAAGTAAACATTACCTTGACTTTAGTCCCATTGAACCTATATACAATCCAAAATATTGTTGACTACTGTGACCATTTTTCATACGCATAAGTCCCTCAAGATATTAAACATCACTTGCTTGACCCGTGCCCCACTGACTGCAAATACAATTCCAGCAGCAGAAAATCTGAGAAATTAGTAAAATACTCAATGTAATGTAATGTAATGTAATATCATACTATAAAGTTGTGTTATGTAATGTAATACATTTATCAAATCATGTCAGACTTGATGGAATGACAGTTGTATTTGGCTATATAGAAAAATATCTGTATTCAGCTCGATAGAAGGGAAGTTGTATTTGGCTTGACAGAATGATATTTGGATTGATAGAAGGGTAGTTGTATTTTGTTTGATACAGGAATAAATATATTCGCCTTGATAGAAAGGTAGATGTATTTGCCTTCACAGAATGAAAGCTGTATTTGGCTTAACAGAAGGATATTTAATTTGATAGAAGGTAGCTGTATTTGGCTTGATAGAATGATACTGGTATCTATATTGATAGAACTAGAGTTGTATTTGTCTTGGTAGAAGGGAAAGCTGTATTTTTCGCTTGGCAAAAGGAATAGTTTTATTTTGCTTCATAAAAGTGTATTTGTATTGTCTTGACAGAAGGAAATCTGCATTTGTCTTGACAGAAGGCTATTTGGCTTGATAGAAGAATAAATTATTTGGTTTCATAGAATGGTAGTTTTTTTTGTGCTTAGCAGGAGGATATTTGGCTTGACAGAAGAATAGTTGCATTTGGCTTGACAGAAGGGGTCGCTGTATTTGGCTTGACTGAAGGGGAAGTTGTATTAGGCTTGAGAGAAGAGAAGACATATTTGTACTTGGCTTGACAGAAAAGTAATTGTATTTGGCTTGTCTGAATTAAAACTGTATTAGGCTTGACAGATGGATATTTGGGCTTGATAAAAATTGTAGCTTTATTTGGTTTGTTAGAAGAATAGTTAAATTTGTCTGATTGAAGGAAATTTCTATTTGGCTTGACAAAAGTAAATCTGTATTTGGCTTGACAGAAGAATATTAGCCTTGATAGAATAGAAGTTGTACTTGGATTGATAACTGGACAGTTATATTTGGCTTGATATAAGAAAAGTTGTATTCAGCTTGATAGAAGGGTAGTTGTATTTGAAAAAGTTGACAAATGAGACAGTTTTATTTGGCTTGAAAGAAGGCTAATTAGCTCGACAGAATGGTACTTGTATTTGGATTGACAGAAGTGATAGTTTTATATGGCATCATAGAAAGGTTTTTGTATTTGGCTTGACAGAAGGATATTTAGCTTGTTAGAATGGTAGTTGTATTTAGCGTGATAGGAGAACAGTTGTATTTGGCTTGATAGAAGGGTAGTTTCATTTAGTTTCAAAGAAGAAAATCTCTATTAACAGAAGGCTATTTGGCTTGACAGAAGGGTAGTGGTATTTAGCATAGAAGGGATGGCTGTATGTGGCATGACAGAAGGAAATCTGTATTTAGCTTAACAGAAGGATGGTTTAATAGACAAAAAGCTGTAGTGAGCTGGACAGAAGGGTAGTTGTATTTGGATTGAGAGAAAGGATATGTTTAATTGGCTTCATAGAAGAGTATTTGTATTTAGCTTGACAAAAAGAAATCTGTATTTGGCTTGAAATAAGGGTATTTAGTTTGATAGAATGGTATTTGGCTTGACAGGGGAACAGTTGTATTTAGCTTGATAGAAGGATAGTTATATTTGGTTTCACAGATAAAAATCTGTATTTGCCTTAACATAAAGATATCGGACTTGATAGAATGGTAGTTGTATTTGGCCTGACAGAATAAAGAGCTGTATTTCGCCTGATAGAAGTTATAGCTGTTTTTATCTTGACCAAAGGGATAGCTCTATTTGGCTTGACCGAAGGAATAACTGTATTTGGCTAGACCGAAGGGATAGCTGTTTAAGTTTGACTGAAGGGAAAGTGGTATTTGACTTGCCAGAAGGGTCATTTGTTCATGGTATGATAGAAGGGTGATTGTATTTGGCATGCCAGAATGATCTTTGGCTTGATAGAATGGTAGTTGTATTTCGTATGATAAAGGAATAGATAAATATGGCTTGATAGAGGGGGAGGTGTATTTTGCATCACAGAAGCGAAGCTGTATTTGGCTTGACAGAAGGAATAGCTGTATTTGGCTTGATAGAAGGGAAAGCTGTATTTGTTTTGATAGGCAGGATAGTTGATTTTGGTTTTACAGAAGGGACATTTGTACATGGTATGATAGAAGGGTAATTATATTTGGCTTGAAAAAATGAAATCTCTATTTGGCTGGACAGAATGATATTTTGCTTGATAGAATGGTAGTTGTATTTGGTTTATAGAATTATATCTGTATTCAGCTTGATAAAATGGAAGTTGTATTTGGCTTGACAGGAATGATATTTAGCTTGATAAAAACGTAGGTGTATTTGGCTTTACAGAAGGAAAGCTGCATTTGGCTTGACAGAAGGATATTTAACTTGATAGAAGGTAGCTGTATTTAGCTTGATAGAAGAATACTGGAATTTGAATTGATAAAAAGGGAGTTGTATTTGGCTTGATAGAAGGGATATCTGTATTTGGCTTAGTAAAAAGGGGTAAGTTATATTTTGCTTCATAAAAATGTATTTGTATTTGGCTTGATAAAAGAAAATCTGTATTTGGCTTGACAGAAGGATATTTGGCTTAAAAAACAGAAGACTAGTTGAATTTGGTTTGATAGAATGGAAGTTGTATTTGGCTTGGCAGAATGATATTTAGCTTGACAGTAGGATAGTTGCATTTGGCTTGATAAAAGGGATGGCTGGTTTTGGCTGGATAAAAGGGATAGCTTATTGAAGGTGGCTAGCCTGCACAGGCAGTGGGTGCAGAGTGAGTACCTCAGTATATAGTGGTGGTTAGCCTGCAGTCAGGGCAATGAGCACACAGAGTGAGTAACTTGGTATATATTGGTGGTTAGCCTGCACAGGCAGGGGGCACATGGAGTGAATAACTCATCATATAGTTGTGATTAGCCTTCACAGGCAATGGGCTCATGGAGTAACTCAACCTATCGTAGTGGTTAGCCTGCACAGGCCATGGGCACATAGAGTTACTCGACCTATAGTGGTGGTTAGCCTGCACAGGCAATGGGCACACGGAGTAACTCAGCCTTTAGTGGTGGTTAGCCTGCACAGGCAGTGCGCACATGGAGTGAGTAACTCAGCCTTTAGTGGTGGTTAGCCTGCACAGGCAATGGGCACATGGAGTGAGTAACTCTGCCATTAGTGGTGGTTAGCCTGCACAGGCAGTGCGCACATGGAGTGAGTAACTCAGCCTTTAGTGGTGGTTAGCCTGCACAGGCAGTGGGCACATGGAGTGAGTAACTCTGCCATTAGTGGTGGTTAGCCTGCACAGGCAGTGGGCACATGGAGTGACTAACTCAGCGATTAGTTGTGGTTAGCCTGCACAGGCATTGGGCACATGGAGTGAGTAACTCTGCGATTAGTTGTGGTTAGCCTGCACAGGCAGTGGGCACATGGAGTGAGTAACTCTGCCTTTAGTGGTGGTTAGCCTGCACAGGCAATGGGCACATGGAATAACTCGACCTATAGTGGTGGTTAGCCTGCACAGGCAATGGGCACATGGAGTAACTCGACCTATAGTGGTGGTTAGCCTGCCCAGGCAGTGGGCACATGGAGTAACTCGACTTATAGTGGTGGTTAACCTGCACAGGCAATGGGCACATGGAGTAACTCGACCTATAGTGGTGGTGAGCCTGCCCAGGCAGTGGGCACATGGAGTGAGTAACTCGGTATATAGAGGTGGTTAACCTGCAGAGGCAATTTTAGTTGGCACATAGAACTAGTAACTCCAACTTCGGACTTCCAAGCTCTGTGCTGTTTAGAAATTATATGGCATAGTTATATGATTATAAGAATAACATAACCATTCCAGAAACATATAAAGTTGATCCATTGAACAAACGGCTTTAGTTACTAAGTTCTCGTGTTCTTACGAAGGGATAAAGAAACCTTTGTGCTTTTCAGCATTGCTGTGCGGCGTAAGTCCAGTACAACCCTTTATTAAATTCAAGATCTTATGGTCATACACATTTTTTTTGCAAGTTTGATCTTTTTTTCAAATACAATATCTTGGTGATGCACACTTTTCAAGTTTGGTAAAGATTGTGTTAATAAGGATGTCTCTATTAAGAATAATACAGTCTCTACCATAAATGAAGTATCTGTTGTGAAACAAGAGCAATGGGGTATTTCCCACCATTATGTCAACCTGGTTAGCTGACAGAAAATCTCAATGGAAAAAACACAAGGCAAAAACGAGGACGAGTTTGAAGAAAATAATAATATTTATGGACAAAGTCAGTTGGCAGTGACTGAAACTGCAAAAGGCAATAGTGATAAGTGCAAAGGGCAATATTGATAAATGCAACAAAGGGTAATATTGATAACTGCAAAGGGCAAATAGTATTATACTGATAACTGCAAAGGGCAATATTGATAACTGCAAAGGGCCAAATTTACAACTGCAATGGGCCAGATTTATAACTGGAAGTACAGAATTTATAACTGCAAATGGCAGTTCTTAAATGCAAAGGCAAATATTTATAACTGCGAAAAGGCAGTATTCATAACTGCAAAGTACAGATGAAATAACTGTTTGAACTGCAAATTATGTGATAGAAACTGTGGAAAGCTACAAAAGGCAGCATTATTAACTGCAAATGAAGGCAGTATTTGTAAATGCAGAAGGTAGCATTTAAATTGTGTACCTTCAGAAGCCAGTGTTTTTTTTTCATAAGACTGGTTTTGACTGCTAATGCAGTGAGTGAAACTGTTGGAGGCAGTATTATTAACCCCAGAAGTCAGCATGTATAAGAACAAAGTGCTTTTTATAACAGCACAAGACATTTGACTGCTAATGCAGTTATTAATACTACAGGGAGCTACAAAAGAAGTATTATTTACTGCAGAAGAAGACATTATTTGTAACTGCAGAAGAACTTAGCTTTTCTTTTTATATGACTTTGATTTTCACAGCTGTGAGAGAGAATCTGGGAAGCTACTGAAAACATTTTTATAACTGCATGCATTTATAACTATAGAAGGCAGAGTTTGTAACTTCATAAGGCAGTATTTATAATTGCAGAAGACTTAATAACTGCAGAAGACTTTATAACTGCAGTGCTTTTCATTTCAAAAGATTCTGTTTTTAACTGCTTATGCAGTGTTTGAAGGCAGTCTTGGTGATTTCTAACACAGGATGTTTGAGCTTAAAAATTATATTCTGTTTGGAAACATGGTATTTTTGTAGCAGTTTGGTTGCTTTAGAAAGCACTATTTTAGATTTATCAAAAGAAACTATATCATTTTATTTTTGTCAGTATATTTAAGGTCCATGGGATATGCAAGGTAAACAGTTTGCTATTTGCATAAAAGGGGCAATATTCGTAACATCCTTTAAGTAACAACTTAAGTACATTGACTGAAACCTAAAAACCAATTGATTCAATGACTTTGTCATGTACATTTATTTTTACAAAGGTTTTATTTTTCTTAAAATTGAACGGTTGCTTCTTAAATAACTATTTTTCTTAACAATAATAATTGAATTTTCTTAATGCTGATCATAAAATATTTTATCTGAAATTTTCTCTTAACTTAAGATTTTCCTTAAATGCTTTTGTATATACATTGTACTGGCCCGGATAACTAAACTTTGCTTATTGCTACTTTGGAGAGGTATTAAAACATAGCAGCTACCAAAAATGATTATTATTTATGGAAACTGTTGCTCAAGTATAGTCGAGTAACAGAAATATTTCTAGACAAGAATATCAGTACAACTGATGGATGCTCCCCAATGCATTAATTGCCAAGCAATATAAATGCAATGAGAAGGACAGAAATATTAAAATGACTAAAAATCGCAACTGCAGGACAATATCTGACATTACTAAAAATTATAACTGCAGGACCGTATCTTACATCAAAATACCATATGAACATGCAGATGAAGCAAAATAGTAAACAAATCAAGGTCTACAAGATAAAATAAATCAAAGTGATAAATCAAAACTGTAATAAGGTTATTTCTTCCTAGCTATTTAATTCTCCATCAGGTATCAATGAATTTCACAGAGCAGTTCCAGAGAAATAGGCACAACACAGTTCAAACTCCCATTACTTCATGAAAGTCATTGAAGTGGACCATTCTGGTAATATGCAAACCTCCTCTTGATAATGAAGCTACCCATAAATTTTCATTGAAATTTGGCCAGTAGTGGGTTGATAAAAATATGCTTGATGGAAAACTGTTGTTAATGACTGCATATTATACTACTTAAGTTCAATGTGGACAATAATGTAAGACGTCAGTAAACTTCTTGTACATGTATATTCTTTTTCATTTAATTATTATCATTATTTAACTGTACATGTAAAACATACATATGAGACGTGTTGTGGAAAAACCGGGCTTAATGTATGTGCGTAAAGTGTTGTCCGCAAAGGCTGATCCTGGTCGACACTTTACGCTTTTATGGTATTTTCTGTTTCTAGGTAGTCTCCTCTAAACATAAATCCACTGTAGGTGAAAAGTGTTGTCCTGGATTAGCCTGTGCCGACTACACAGGCTGATCCAGGATGACACTTCACTCACATGCATTTAGCCCGGTTTTCCCACGACGTGTCTCAATATTATTTTACCCAAGTTAATGTTACTTATTCAATCCGATCCATTGATGTCTTCCTAGCAAAAGAGCTAGAAAGTGCAGTGTCCTAACATTTTAATACGAAGCTAATACTGCCCTACTTCCACATGACCATGCATCTGTTCTACTACTATGAAAACTATGGTTATAACTAGACTATATCTATGCGTAGGGAGAGACAGATTGGAAGACCATCCATGTTTTCCCAGACAGCTGTGATATTCACCAACGTCAGACTCAAGTCTCCAGCATCTCGTACTTCCGGAGACAAGAAGGACAAGATGCTTTCGCCTGGCTGCTGATTATAGAACAGCTGTCACAAAAATTAAAATAACAATATATCATTTGTTTAACGCAGATTCTCTGGAAATTTGTCAAAACTTATTTTATGTATCAAAACAAATGACATCAACATTTTAACATTTTAAATGTTGCATGACATGTACAGTAAATAAAACATTTTAAAATTGTCAAATTTACGAAACATTATAAGAAGCAATATTATGTGACTGACTGCCATCTGCACTTTGTGTCAGGAGGTACATGACTTCTGGAACACTAAAATGTGAAACACTTAGATACATATGCAGTCCAGAAAATAGCAAATAAAATAAAAGAATAGTACCTTCAATGGTGTTGAGCATTTTATTAGAACCTGAAATGGTGTTCCTTTATGTTGTCATATTACCAGTGTGTTCTTAAAGAAGAAACACTACATTTGGCAGCAACAATCAAAACAGTAAGTTGGATATTTAACATTTAAAAGGACAGTTTGACAGTTTTGGGCTGTGAAAAAAAAAAATTAACCTACTTTTTCCTGTTCTATAATACATATTTTCATATTTCAAGGTTTGGAAAGCACATTGCTTGTGCAAAGGTATACTTATGATGAATATCTGTTATTTTTCGAGAAAAACCAGGTAGACATACCCTAGTAATTTATTAGACAAAAAAGCCATAATAATTATCAAAATTATGTTTTGCAACCTAAACATCATAACAGACAAGTAGTTTCAATAAATTCTACAAATTCCTGTTATAATATTCCATTTTTAAAGAAAAGTTTTTCCAACCCCAACTGTGAAACTGTCCCTTTAAATCATGGAACGAGAAAGCGCTTATTTGCCATACGATGCGCATAGTGAGTCCTCAGTAGTAGCAGCTAAGTGGAGTGTTTATTTAGAGCATTTGAGTTGCATGTACTCAGAAAGGGAATGAAAGACAATGAGCGCAAAAGAGCATTGCTACTCCACATGGCAGGAATGGATGTGCAGAACATCATATACACTTTAAAAGAAGGAGAAAGAGGCCATGTATATGCTAGAGCTGCCAATGCTCAAGGCAAACATTTGGTGCCCACTCGAATGTGCCAAAAAAGAGAAACATTTAGAAACTTGAACAATCACCGACGGAATCTGTCGATCAATACATAACACGACTTCGACAAAAAGTGGGGACATGTGAATTTGATAATACAGATGAGCAAATCAGAGAACAAGTAATCGAGAAATGCAATTCAAGTGAGATGCGGCAGAATCTACTCCAATGTTGGCGAGATTTGACATTGACAAAGTAACTTGACATTGCAAGAACGTTTGAAGATGCAGCCCAACAAGCGAGATGTATTCAGAACAGAATCCTCATTCCATAAATAAGATGTCATTTTAGAAAAAGTGTGGTAAGAAAGAACATATAGCTACGACAAGTACATGACAGGTGCTTTCAAATGGACATTTTGCGGTTTAATGAAAATCGGGAATGAAATGAAAATGGTAGCAGGGAGCAGTATGCCAAGTTGAAAACACAATGTCAATGTCACAGCAATGTCAATCATCATCAAAATTGGTGGCATTTAAATGAAAGTGATCCTTGTCTCCCGGTCCAGTTACAACATTGTTAATAAAAAAACATGGGATTACTTTAAATGCATTGGTATTAAATGCAGGAATGAGTCCATGAAAACTGAGCTATAGGCATATACCTCCACAGAACCACTGGAGACACCTAGAATGTTTCGGGCAACAGTTATTAACAAGGGTGTAGCGTAAAATAATACGCAATTCATTGTCATTAAAGGGTCAGGACAGCCTAACAAAGTGCAAAAATGTGACAATCGACCAGCGGTGGAGCCTGTAGTGCAAGCAAGCGTACTTGAGCTGATCCAGCTAGGGGAAAAACTGGAAGCAATGCCCTATGGCTGTCAGTTAGCAACTCAGCCATCACAATCAGAACCAGTAATAGGAACAGAGATTCCAAACGCCCTGTGGGAAGACATACGGGTGGACATGTTAGGGCCATTACCATCAGGTGACAAGATATATTTGAACGTGGTGGACTATTACAGTCGATGAGTGGAGCTTCAGCTGACTATTACAGCGAAGAAACTTATAGAGTAAATGGTTTCTAGCTCATTGTTTACCATTGTTTCTCCAAACAGACAATGCAAGTAGTTTTATGTGTGCTACTTCAAGAATTTTTTAGAGTCACAAAGTATTGAGCACAGGCAAAATACACCTTTGTGTCCTAAAACAATTGGAGATGCGGCAGATGTCCAACAATATGCAAAACAAACAGTGGCTGATGCGCAACAAAATTATCAACGAAGTGAAATCGGTTCAGAACACAAAAATTAGCGTATTGTTGTTGCTTGAGACGACGCCACCGGGACCAAATATCGACGAAATATAGTGCACATGAATTCAAAATTAATGAAATAGATGAAGACGTTTGTGCTGAAAGATAGACCAAATAGAGGCTACAAAATGCCAGATAATATAACGACTAAATAATTGAATTGAGTTCCTTAATAAGCAGCCAATCAGATTTAAATCAGATATTGTTAACACCTTGCCAACTAGTTCCAGTTAATGTTATTAAGGTTGACATTCTCATCAGCATAATGGTATAGAATGGGTTGTAAAATGAAATGGATAAGCAGTCCATTGCTTGCTCAATAATTAGTGTCCAGCAGAAATTAATGGGAATTTTATGAGAACATAAGGCTGTTTACTGAAAGAAATAACACTCCACTGATGTTTTTCTGTCAATTTTTTCTATTAGAAAACAGACCGATCCGGGATTTGCTATGAAAAGTTTAAACTCATCCCCAGCTATTGTTAAAAGATTAATTTCCATTCATCGAAAATCACAAACATTACCACATGCCCATTTCAATATCACAAACAGTATGCATGTGTTCTTTTGTATGGAATACTTTAACAGCTAAACAGGTGATATCCAAGTGCGATGATTGGATAACATTGAAGATTAATATGAATATGATTGACATTTGTGGAAACGTCTATTGTTTAATGTAGAACCAGAGGAGGCTTCTTTCTCAGCTATTCCAAGCTTGTGAACATGAAGATTTCAGAAGGAGTTTTCCTGGGCTGGTATTCACTAAACTCCTATGGGAAATCTTAACTTAAGTTGTGAAAATTGTAGATCCAATTGTGTACATGAAATCCTATGATTTCTGTTACAAAATGGGAAAAATATTAAACAGCTTAGCAATATTTACTAGTTTGAAGCATTTTAATGTAAAAAGACCTATACATGAAAGTCAGAGACATAAGAATTTATGGATTACAAAAAAATTACAAATTTACTTAAGTTTTACCTAAGGAGCTTTGTGAATATGGGCCCAGTCCCAATGTGTGCTTTGATAGATGATAGCCTGTCATAAGAAACAAACAAGCCATTTAAACATTGACATTTTGAAAAAGAAAAAAGGGACCCCCAAATCAAATGCACAAAGTCCACTTCTGTACAATAGACATGTTTCTACGTTTCATACATAATGAATGACAGTGGACTTTTTGATGGACAATGTAACATCACAGATTAGATCCTACTTTAAAAAAGAACTTGTAAACAATATAGAGATTAGATCCTACCAGAAAGTAAGTAGAAGTAGTAAGATTCTCTGTGTGGAATGTTTTTTGCACAGTTTAATACAGATCTACATCCCTAAAAGTTATTTTGCTGCTCTGAGAAAGACAGTTTTAGTGAAAGTAGAAAGTACTAAATATGCTTACTTTGACTTAAGTGTGAAAAAGAAAACTTATTTATACATTCTGTCTATGCAATTTTGCTGAATTATAATGCATGTTAGCATTTACTGTTATTTAACAATTAAATTCCTGTTGCTGTTGTGTTGTGGCTTTAAATAGTGTGCTGTAACTGGCCATGCTTACAGGCATGTCATGCCCATTGTTTGAATGGCTCTGCAATAGCAGTTAGTTAAAATTGTATGCTCGTAGAGTACGGATGTAAACAAAAGATTAGTATGTTTAAGAGTGTAGAGTGTCTTATGCACCTATTAATATTCCCCTTCAGGGGGGGAGCAGGGGGCAATCCCAGGGGAATTTGACTAATTGTATTTTTGAGGATCCAATTTCCCACCCTAGAGCAAAGCATTTTTGTCCCCTCAATGGGGGATGCTTGATTTGTGTATCAAATGGCCTGAGGGCCAAAATTACCGGTCGCTCAAAACTTTATAGTCCGGGGGTTTTCGTTAGGTTAGGGTCGGGTTGCCCGAAACACAGAATTTTTTTCTCTTGGCCTAATTAAAAAGTGTAAATCGCACAAACTGAGAACTAGATTGTTAGAAAATAAAGATCTGACTCTAAAGAGAGTTACCGACATAGCTAAAGTGCTAGAACAGTCAGAATTTCAAGCATCAAGAAAGTTCAAATGATAATGTGAATTATAATAATGTCAAGGAAGGATTAAAATTCACACACTAGGTCCACGAAAACATGTTATTGATGTGGTTATACAATTCATTTTGTGGTGGTTTTGGATTGAGAATTAAAATAAAGAATAATGGTTCATTTACACTGTTATTTTAATACCGGGCCCGAATTTTCCAATGAGGAACCGAACTTGCTTTAATTGAATGGAACCAAGAATGCGGGTATTTTTGATTACCCGTTGCATCCCTAATAGGTATCATCAAATTGAATTAGAAGAAATCAAGAGTTTCCTTGGACTTGTGCATTTTAGTGCCAGATACATTCCAAATTTGGCAGGGTTGTGTGAACCTTGGCACAAATTGAGCAGAAAAGGGGGAAATTGAACAACAACACAGTTTGGATAAGCTGAATCATTGTTTCATGAATGTGGAAAGCCTAGGACACTTCCGGCTTGATGCAGCGAAGACTGTTTTAGTAACAGATGCCTGCAATGTAGGATTAGGTGCCGTACTCTTACATGAAGACCAACCAGGAAATGTGTGCAAAAGTCATTTGTTATGCCAGCAAATCATGGACACCAGTGGAATGCCGTTATTCCACAACTGAGAAAGAGGCTCTAGCAGTTGTTTGGGCCTGTGAAACATATAACCTGTATCAATGTGGTGTGAAATTAGTTACTGATCACAAAACACTTGTGTTTTATGGACCGAAGCTAAGGCTGAATTCCTGGATTGAAAGGTGGATCATGAAATTGATGCCCTACGACTTCTCCATGGTGTAGTTTCCTGCCTAAAGGGAATATTGCTGATGCATTGTCTCGACTCGTAAGTACACAAAATTTGGATTTTCAAACCAGTAAGCTTGAAACTGAAACTGAAGGTTATATTCATTCAATAGCAAGGGAAACAACTCCATCAGCAATATCAGTACAGTTAGCAAAGAAGTTTCAAAACATGACCCTGAACTATCAATTGTGAGAGATTGTTTTAAAACAAACTGCTGGGAAAATTCGAACACACACTTCCTACCTTAAGCCAATTAGGTTATTTGATTTTGACGGGAACTTGATTAGTAATTCCAAAAGAACTAGGGACAAAATGTATTGAATTGGCACATCAAGGCCATTTGGGAATTGTCCGTACAAAGCAGCAAATGAGGTCAAAAGTGTGGTGGCCACATGTGGACAAACGTGTTCAGAAATATGTCAAATTGTGTCATGGTTGCCAACTTGTGGCAGGAAGTAATCCACCAGAACCAATTATACCCACTCCAATGCCAACTTAAGCTTGGGAGGATATTGGAATTGACCTTATGGGTCTGCTTACGACTGGCCATTATGTGTTTGTGGCAGTGGACTATTACAGCAGATACTAAGAGAATGGCATTATGAAAGACAGTTTGGCTGAACAAATAGTAGAGTCTGTTGAAAATATGTTCTGTAGATATGGACTCCCTTTGTCAATAACATCAGACAATGGACCACAGTTCATTTCTGAGAAACTCCAAATTTTCACTTGTGAAAACGGCATTTATCACAGGAGGGTGACACCATTACATTCAGTGGCGAATGGTGAAGTGGAAAGACAAAATCGGTCATTGCTGAAACATATAAAAATAGCTGTTGCTGAATCGAAGAAATGGCAGCAAGAAATTTAAACATATTTGTTTGCATATCATTCAACACCGCATAGTACAACTGGTGTTACTCCAGCAGAGTTGATGTTTGGACGCAAACTAAGAACAAAGTTACTCCAAGTTGAAGAAACGGCAAGGAGCACAGAGGAAGGGACCTGAGATCAGAATGTCTACTCGAAGTACAAAAACAAACTGTACATTGATAAGAAATGTGCAGCTAAAGTATCTAACTTGCAGGTTGGAGATACAGTGTTAGTTAAACATAAACAAGTAAACAAATTCTTCACACCATTTAAAGCAACACCTTATGAACTTGTATCAAAGAACGGGAACAGTTGTACGGTAAGAACCAACGAAGGTGTTTTGTACAAGAGGAACAGTACATTTTTGAAGAAGTACAACAAGCCTTCGAATGAGTCGTTACATGGAGCCGGAATAGAAGACGATGTGTACAAGTCTGATGAAACTTTGAACCAATCCTTTCGGGGGAGGTGGAAAATCCAAGAGAGTCTGTGGATGAAGTTCCATCCCAACCTGAAGTTATGACCCGAGTGGAGATGTCGACTCGACCAGTACGTGAAAGAAGACCACCCAAGGCTCTGGATGACAAATTGTACATTGTTATTCTATAGACATTTAAATGAGTATGACTACTCATGCCATGGGAATAATAGTGATATACATTCTACTATAATATTTAAATTTAAAATTTTGATATCTCATGAATTCTAATATAATTTGACAAGATTTGACAATCACTTATTGCAGATCCAAAGTGTTGAATTTTATATTATGTTGGGGATTTTTTCTAAGAAAGGGGAGAATGTAGTACAGTGGAATGTAACCTGTATTATCAGGCATGTGTTTGGTTGTATTTAGTTTTGAGAACACGAATGTCTATTAAACTGTTGAATTGATATAATTCGTTGTTTAAATACGTCTACTGACTTCAGGTTCTTTTTTACTGGACTTCTCTTAAGAATGAAAAAGAAATCACTGCTGTTATTTATATACTTATAGGTTAATACACGGCTATGCTGCGCCTTCAGGCCTTATAGGCGCACCTTTGGCCGTACTGCCCGAGGGCCAATAATTCCGAACGTGCGCCGATATGGCCTAAAGGCGCACCATAGCCGTGTTTTAACCTTTTTATTACATACCTTCAAAGTAGATTAAGCAATATTTTAATTAGTACCCGGTAATATCAATTTATTTAACCAACATACTGTACTTATTACAGCAACTACGTTAAAATACGTTCAGCACTTCTGTTGGAATTTCAAACAGTTCTCTCTCTGCCACCTTACTTTCAAGCCAGTTTGTTACCCGATAAACTTCTGATTTCGTTTTTTCTTTTGGTATTTTCCTTTTTTTATAGAATCAACAAATTTGTGGATATCAAATAATTCCAACAAATAAGTTGCTAAAACGTTTACAGTACACTGCGCTGCAGCCATTTCAACGTTACTAATGGCGTCAAGCGCAGTTAACGACAGCGCGTAAAATCGATCCTGTGCCATGTCCAAGCCAGTATCAGACACAACAGGAAGTAGAAAAGCCATATCGTCACAATTCTGTGTATGCCCGGATTTTTCAAATCATATCAGAAAGAAATCAACGTAATTTTGGTACTATTTATAGTAAGGTACGTAATAAAGTACAATATGTAAATATCATATGGCAGCATGTGTGACATTGATATAGTCAACCCGAGGGCAGAATGTCACCCGAGGCGAATGCTGAGTGGTGACATTCTGTTTCGAGGGTTGACAATATCAATGTCACACACGCTGCCATAAGATATTAATTTTATTATACAGAGCAAAAAAAAGTAAACGTGTGCTTAATTCTGCCCATCAAGATTGAAGAATGCCTAAATATTCTTTCGTCTTCAGAGATACTTGCAAGCTGTTTTTTCTGACAGTTAACTTTGAAGAGAATCGCTCGTTTAAACATGGAGTAGTGATGTCATGACTATATTACGTTACGACGAGGGAGGCAATATTTACATAATGCGGCTAAAAAACTGACGCAGTTACTTGCCCTTATATGACATTCAAAATGTCAGTGCTGTCACATGACCTGACAGTCACTTGTCCCTTGGTCACATGTCAAAAAGGTTGAAATGTTTTGACAGTACAAATATCTCTTTCTAGGGAAATAGGAATTTATTGTCATTGACAAAAGTGAGGTATAATTAAAAAAAATTATCATCTTATAATAATAACTTACACATATGTAATTATTGTATAAATAGCGCATCGTTTATGTTTTATACAATTACGTTAAATAATTTAAAAATATGTAACCTATATTTACATTTTTAAAATCAAATGAAATACCGTAAAAGCTCTATATTTTCAGACACTATACATTTTCGGACACCCTCTTTTTTAGCCAAAATAATTATTTTTTGTCACTACATATTTTCGGACATCCTGAATTTAACCCATTATTAATTAATCTAAATTTTCTGACATTTTATATTTTAGCAGAATTCTAACCTTAAAGACAATAATTTTCGAAATATTTGGTTCAAGAACAAACAACAAAATCAAAATTGGCAACTTTTATTGCAATGATTTCAGGTAAATAATATACGAGATGATAATCTTTGAACTCGGTCGGCAAAAATGCAGTCTTTGCGTAATTTTCTGTAAAACAATATCATTCATGTGAAATGATTTAAAATTCAATACAAACATCGATCAAAATTAATTATACTATACAGCGTGGTATTTAACAAGCACGCGCAATCATTAATCAATACTATCCATGTATATTCGGCAAAAAACGTTATGCACCGGACTAATCCGAACGTAATTGCAATAATTCTCATAGTGTCTATAAATTTTCGGACACCTGTAATTTTGGAATATGTTTGTGTATCCAAATTTTCTGACACGAAAATTTTTAATTATTTTGAAGTGTCCGAAAACATAGAGATTTTACGGTAAGTAGCACTATGCAATTCAATTAACTTTTCAAACACAAAATATACTACATTAAAGCAGCAGTCTAGGAATATGTTAATAAAAATAAAACTTCTCAGAAATCATTTCTAACGGACATCTTACCGATCAAAATTTAAAAAAAAAAGCATTGAAATCGATAAAAAAAATAACAAATTGGTAACTTTTTATTGTATAGTTATCTGTATGCGATAGATGGTGATGCCTCATGAGTAAATCGGCATGTATATTAGTGTATATTCAATTCGTACCAAGCATTTTCGTAATGCCTTTCATGAATAATAAACAGTTTTCAGTCGAATAAACGTCATTAACGTTCATTAGAATTAATGCCAATTTAAGATGTATTGAATTATATTCCAAGGACTGCGGCTTTAAATTTAATCTAAAGAATACTAAACTAAAAGACTATAACAGAACCTGTTCACAGACAATGTCCAATTTATTTTTTGTGTTACAAAAGAAAACAAAACGAAAAAAAAAGACAGAAATATCATATATGAATTATATAGAAACATCTCCAGTATTACAGCATCCAATTTAATGCTTATTGTAATGCAGTATTTATTTCACTGACTTGATAATTCCAGATTTCCAGTGAAAATGGCTTACCAGTATAATGTTTTTAAACAAAAATATCTGTGACTAGGTCATTTAAACAGTACTTAAACAGTAACTTAGATTAACAAACTCTTACTGGCAGTTATGTTGTGTAGCAACTGGTAGGGGAAACTGTCTAGGCACTGTGGCATGTCTGCAAGCACTCTGGAGTTTTTGGAAGATCACAAACACAGTCAAGTCCACAACACAGTATAAGGTCCACAACACAGTCCTTGAATTGGTAAGTCGCTTGCCATCGAGCCGTGTATCTAGGATGGGTATCATAATAGGCAGAGCTTCATATGCGTTGACATCCGTCGGGGCGTGGAAAGGCTGAATACAAATGGTGAAATTGTTATTAAATGTGCTATTGATATTTAAAGCTCATAAGACCACTAAAAACTATTACTTATAAAAAAATATTTTCAAACTTAGTATAGAGCATCAACATTTTAACGTCAATAATAATTATTATCCTTTAGCAATTCTTTTCGAAAATGTGTCATACTGCAGAAAGTTTTCTTAATTTATGTCTGTGTCTTTTGTTGGTAGACAAAAAATCAAAAATCCATATATTACCAAGTACTAAGCATTTTTAGACAGGTTTTAATAACAACAACAGATACACATCATAAATTAAATTTTATGCATTTTAATGAATGATGATTAACTTGTGTTATTGTTGAAATAGGTTTTACTTATTTTGTCCATGTATTTTTGAAAATGACATATTAGACAGAAAAACAGCAAAGTTGTCAATGTAAAAGAAACATGTGATTAACATGTGGTGTATTGTGCAAATAAATTGTAGTGCTTTTTGTTTTGTTTTTACTTTTTTTTCAGTCACAGTTTTATAATTCACTTGTAAAAATTAGTATAAGTTACAGCAAAAAGTTTGTTATTAATTACCATTCATCATAACTTTAAATAAATACATCTATTTGAACATGAAATGTACAATTTACATGGCAAGTAAAATATTAAAACATACAACAAATAAAAAAATACAACAAATATTCAATAAGTATGCATTAATATTGCCATGTCAATCAATATTATATGTAAAGGATTACACAAAAAAGAGTTAAAATAAACCCTTATTTCCACTGCGGTCCTTGAGATGTAGTGCTGTATGATGTAGGAAGATATTACATTCAAATTCACAATTAAAAAAAAACAATAGGTTAAATATTAACAATACTTTAGCATTATACTACAGCTTTTAATAAATAAAAAAATTATCTATATAAGACATTAAATTATTTAAAGGAAACTTATCACTGTATATATGTATTAGCAAACATTTTGATTAACACTGAACATTAATACTAGTAATGAGTAAACAAATCAAATTAAATTGAGTTGCCATACAACTTAAAATGACTAGGCTATCCATCTGAGCATATTAATAAGTACAAATTAATTAAAATAATTATAGCCCATATTGTAAAATTTAAAAAGAATTTTAAAAATGCTCCTTAACCTTAGATTTAAAAGAAGAGGTGGTTCTAGAATCCCTGAGGCAAACTGGTCCACAGAAAGCAACCAGTATAGGCAAAATACTCTTTGTCAAAGCCTTTGACAAGAAGTAGGGATAGCATATCTCTTGCTATCTGACATTATGTCACATTAACGTCATACTATATATTACTTTATAACAAATAAACACACACAAATATGTATTTATCTTATAAAATAAAGAAAAACAACATCCTTTCATCAGTGTCCAGATGTTCAGTATGTTCAAATGAAAATTTTTACAGCTTACTATAACTGATCAGATCTCAGTACACAAGGTATAACAATTATCTGCTTATCCATACAATGACTATTTAGGCAGCTTATGTAAGATTATCAAAATGTACCAAAACTGTTAAAGCATTTTATCCTCCGCACACTCCCCCTCTTCCCCAAACACCAATATATATATATATATGAAATTAGTTTAAAATATAAATTATTAGATGTAAAATATGGTTTTTTGTTTCAATAACATGATAAGGCAAATTCTATATTACCCCATCTTTTTCATATTTCATATGCCAGTCATACTACTTTTTCCATGCTTGTCACGTTGTGTATTGTAAATTCTAACATGACACGCGCAGAGTTTTCTATAGACAAAGAACAAAATTCACCGTTGTTAAGCGACCAATAAAAAACGCGAGAAAATAGTTCAGAAACTGTAAAATATGGTCGCATTGTAGTTGCAGAAAAAGGTGTCAGGTCATGTTAGAATCAAATAATGTGTGCATTATTGTTGTTTATCAGCTAATAATGCAGTATATTAAACAACTCGGGCTTACGCCCTCATGGTTTAATTCCTACGCATCAGAACTCCAAATCGTTGTTTATTGGCTGATAAACAACGATTAATAGAAAATTATTTCTTAAATGATGTCACACTGAAAGAACTGCTTTGGCAACTTTGTTTCTACAGTCAAAATACATGTTGTTTCATTTGTAAGGAACTGTCACACCACCTTTACAACCACTCACTTAAAATACTCAATTCAAAGGTACTATGCAAACTCTAAAAAAAATGGACACATTTTAAAGGAGCTTTTCAATATGTTTTGCAAACTTTCAAACTATGGTGTAACTTTAAAGGTACTACTGCACCAGGCTATGCAAACTTGTCAACTATGGATCTACTTTAAATATACTGCTGCACCAGGCTATGCAAACTCTAAAACTAGGAGTCTACTTTAAAGGTACTATTGAACCAGGCTATGCAAACACTCAAACGAAGGGTTCATTAATTTTTAAAGTTACTATTACAAAAGGCTGTGCAGACTCTCAAACTATGGATTCATTTTAAAGTTACTGTTACACAAGGCTGTGCAGACCCTCAAACCATGGGTTCATTTTAAAGTTACTGTTACATCAGGCTTTTGCAGACACTCAAACCATGGGTTCATTTTAAAGTTACTGTTACACCAGGCTGTGCACACTCTCAAACCGTGGGTTCATTTTAAAGTTACTGTCACACAGGTTGTGCAGACTCTCAAACCATGGGATTATTTTAAAGTTACTGTTACACCAGGTTGTGCAGACACTCAAACTGTGGGTTCATTTTAATGTTACTGTTATACCAGGCTGTGCAGACTCTCAAACCATGAAGTTACTTTTACACCAGGCTTTTGCAGACACTCAAACCATGGGTTCATTTAAAAAAACATAGCCGCCAGGGGTGGGATCTTTTTTCCTTATACGGCCATATTGAAATCTTTAAAAATCTTCTTGTCAGTAACCACTGGTTGGAAATGTTCATTGGTTGACCCTCTACTAAAATACTTTAATTTATTTTGATATGTTAAAAAACATGGCCCCCAGGGGGCAGTGCCTTTTTAGCTCACCTGAGCACAACCTGCTCATGGTGAGCTTTTGTGATCGCCTTTTGTCCATCGTGCGTCGTCAACATTAACCTTGTGAACACTCTAGAGGCCACATGTATTGGCCTATCTTCATGAAACTTAGTCAGAACATTTGTCCCAATGATATCTTGGCTGAATTCGAAACTAAGTCATGTGGGGTCAAAAACTAGGTCATTAGGTCAAATCGAAGGAAAAGCTTGTAAACACTCTAGAAAACACATTTTTTGCCAAATCAACATGAAAATCACTCAGAACATTTGTTGGTATTATATCTCAGCCATTCCGGTCCGTTGAAAAATATGGCAGACACTCAAACTATGGGTTCATTTTAAAGTTACTGTTACACAAGGCTGTGCAGACACTCAAGCCATGTGTTCATTTTAAAGTTACTGTTACACCAGGCTGTGCAGACTCTCAAACCATGGGTTCATTTTAAAGTTATAGTTACACCATGCTGTGCAGACACTCAACCCATGGGTTCTTTTTAAAGTTACTGTTACACCAGGCTGTGCAGACTCTCAAACCATGGGTTCATTTTAAAGTTATTGTAAACCAGGCTGTGCAGACTCTCAAACCATGGGTTCATTTTAAAGGTAATGTTACACCAGGCTGTGCAGACTCTGAAACCATGGGTTCATTTTAAAGTTACTGTTACACCAGGCTGTGCAGACTCTCAAACCATGCGTTCATTTTAAAGTTACTGTTACACCAGGCTGTGCAAACTCTCAAACCATGGGTTCATTTTAAACTTACTGTAACACCAGGCTGTGCAAAATTTCAAACCTTGGGTTCATTTTAAAGTTACTGTTACAAAAGGCTGTGCAGACTCTCAAACTATGGGCTCTTTTTAAAGGTGCTGTTACACAAGGCTATGCAAACTCTCAAACAATGGGTTACACCAGGCTTTTGCAGACACTCACACCATGTGTTCATTTTAAAGTTACTGTTACACCAGGCTGTGCAGACTCTCAAACCATGGGTTCATTTTAAAGTTACTTTTACACCAGGTTGTGCAGACTCTCAAACCATGGGTTCATTTTAAAGTTACTGTTACAGCAGGCTGTGCAGACTTTCAATCTATGGGTTAATTTATAAGTTACTGTTTCACCTGGCTGTGCAGACACTCAAACTATGGGTTCTTTTTAAAGTTACTGTTTCACCAGGCTGTGCAGACTCTCAAACTGTGGGTTCATGTCAAAGTTACTGTTACACCAGGCTGTGCAGACACTTAAACCATACGTTCATTTTAAAGTTACTGTTACACCTGTGCAGACTCCCAGACCATGGGTTCATGTTAAAGTTACAGTAATACAAGGCTGTGCAGAAGCTCAAACCATGGGTGCATTTTAAAGTTACTGTTGCAGCAGGCTGTCCAGACCCTCAAGCCATTTGTTCATTAGAAAATTACTGTTACACCAGGCTGTGCAAAGTCTCAAACCGTGGGTTCATTTTAAAGTTACTGTTACACCAGGCTGTGCAGAACCTTAAACCACGAGTTTGTTTTAAAGTTACTGTTACACTAGGCTATGCAGACTCTCAAACCATGAGTTTGTTTTAAAGTTACTGTTACACCAGGCAGTGCAGACTCTCAAACAATGGGTTCATTTAAAGTTTATGTTACACCAGGCTGTACAAACTTTCAAATTATAAATTCACTTTAAAGACCTGTACACATTGTTACAGCGACAGTTTCAGTTTTTGCTGTGAGAAATAATTTTCTGTAACTGACTTTTTTCTTGTTGCACAATGCATTTACTGTTCATATTTCAAGGTTTGAAAAGCACATTGCTTGTGCAAAGTTAAACTTAAATATATAATATAAACTTCTACAAATTTATTTTTTTTATTTCCATTTCAGAGAAATATTTTTCTAACTCCAAACTGTGAAACTGTCCCTTTACAACAGGCCGAGTTAAAGGGACTTGTTCACAGATTTTCGTATTTTTGAAAAATGTCATTAAATGAATTTACTTACAAAACTGTCATATCTGGAATAGTTTTAAATAATTATAATAACAAGGAAAAATATAAAAATAAAAAATGTGCCTGCCCTGGGGTTCGAACCCGGGACCCCTAGAAGCAAAATCTAACGCGCTACCACTACACCACGCAGGCTTTTGATTTTGGATGGCAGTTTAAACGCTATGTCGGTAATACACGTTTTTGCTAAATTATCTATGAAAAGCGTTACAAACGCTTTATTATTTTTCCAATTTCGATTGATGATTATAAATAAACGAACATATCTTTTTAACATTTTTCTTAGTCAGGAGTGGTATTTTGCTTGTGTGAATATAATGCATACATTCTTTTTTGAATCTATGACAATTTTTTTGAAAATTGTCATTTTGCCAAACTGTGAACAAGTCCCTTTAAATCTCAAGTGTTTGTACCCGAAAAAGAATATAAAAAGAGAGGCATATAATGTACTCTTGTTTGTCTTCTTTTATGTATTTTAAAGGCGTCTTTCCTCCAGTACTGTAATATATACTGAATTTTAAACCGCCATTTGGTTTCTGTGTCCTGAATTTTGCAATTTTAGTCAGATTGGAAGTTTTGAAACGATAGTATCAGCAAAGCTGTAATCACGTGTAAAAGATGCAATACTGACTGTTATTAATGAAACCTTACACACTAATTTAAAATCTTGGTTTGAATAGAAAAATTATTTAATTAAAAAAAACGAATGTGTCCACATTCTACGTGAGTAACTGCTTGGTACCGTCTTCCTGCAGACATTGCGTAACTGTACAATGAAAGGCCGTCCCATGGAGCAATGGCGTCGCGATGAAGCTGTGCTTGATTTTCGTTACATCCACCGAGGAAACGTACAGTCCTTTGCGCCACTCGTGAAAACATAAATTTCTCTAATCACGAGTGAAGTAAAATCGATATTCCACCGAAACTAAAAAATATCCTCTATATCTTGGTACCGGTACCTACTGCCTATCGAAGTTATGCTCGGTATGGGGGACATATATTGTGTGATTAAGAACTACTGAGTTACTGTAGCAGTATACATATAGTCGTTTATAAAATCCGGTCCGTAATTAGGAATCATTTTGGATGAAATAATGCTTGTCTGTGAGCGCTTTGTAAAGTTACTGTGTTTATTAAATAAAACAGAATTTTCAATACAACAAACCATAACATAACAGAACGGAGCATGACTGTGATAGTGACGCGTACAAAAGACATAACACTAGACGATAATGTATTGGATGAGATATATAGCAGTTAAAGACGTTCGCAACAATTGCCTTCAATTTGTTTCCAACGACAGATTTTCTTAAAAATTGGCACAAACGTGCATCAATGTATCCTAAAAGTATAACAGTCTTACAAAATAGTGGTCACCGGCCATTTTCCGGAAATATTGAATTTTGAATACGCTACCTGTCGAAGCCTTTTTTCAGTTTGTGTTACTTAGAATGTTTAATAATATAAATCGTTTATATTCAAACAAAGATGGAGATTTTTAAATGCATCTTTTTTTAATGTTTCGTTTGGCAATATACAAGTGCAGTTTTATGATAAAACGCGCTTCATCTACAGTTACCATTTAACAAATGACTTTTAATGGACACTTAACGAGGTTAATTATGCATTGTATATGCCTGTAAAAACATCAATCATTTATCAAATATACGAATATCTTTTGTTCCAAAGGACAGATTTTGTTAAAAGATCCAACATACATGTGTCATTGTATACTGAAACTAAAACAGTCTTAAAAAATAGGGGTCACCGGCCTTGTTCCGGAAATATTGGGTTTTGAATACGGTACCTGTCGAAGCCCCTTTTTCAGTTTGGATTTTTATCAATGTTTTAAGTATATAGTATATAGGATAGTTTGGTTTTTTTCAAACAAGGTTATGGTTGTTTCAACTGATATGTTTGTACATGCTTTGTTTGGCAATATATTAGTGTATGTTGGTAATAAAAACGCTTTACCTACATTTACTGCTTAAATAATGAATTTGACTGGACATTTAAGTGTGTCAAATGCTAACTAATAATGCTTTCTGAAACTGCATTTTTATCAAAGGCATATTTTGTTCCAAGCGACAGATTTTCTTAAAATTTCGCACATACCTGCATCAATGTATACTTACACCAAAACATTAAAAAAAAGAATGGCTCGCCAAACTTGTTTGGGAAATATTGGATTTCATATAGGGTACCTGTGTAGCCTTTTTCATGTTTCGTTTTAACATACATAACAACGTATCAATACAATTTTTTAGCTCACCTGAGCACAACCTGCTCATGGTGAGCTTTTGTGATCGCCTTTTGTCCATCGTGCGTCGTCAACATGAACCTTGTGGACACACTAGAGGCCACATTTATTGGCCTATCTTCATGAAACTTGGTCAGAGCATTTGACCCAATGATATCTTGGCTGAATTCGAAACTAAGTCATGTGGGGTAAAAAACTAGGTCACTAGGTCAAATTGAAGGAAAAGCTTGTAAACACTCTAGAAAACACATTTTTTGCCAAATCAACATGAACATTGCTCAGAACATTTGTTTGTATTATATCTCGGTCATACTGGTCCGTTGAAAAACATGGCAGACATTCAAACTATGGGTTCATTTTAAAGTTACTGTTACACAAGGCTGTGCAGACACTCAAGCCATGTGTTCATTTTAAAGTTACTGTTACACGATGCTGTGCAGACACTCAAACCATGGGTTCTTTTTAAAGGTTATGTAACACAAGGCTGTGCAGACACACAAACTATGAGTTCATTTTAAAGTTAGTTACTGTTACACCAGGCTGTGCAGACTCTCAAACCATGGGTTCATTTTAAAGTTATTGTAAACCAGGCTGTGCAGACTCTCAAACCATGGGTTCATTTTAAAGTTACTGTTACACCAGGCTGTGCAGACTCTCAAACCATGGGTTCATTTTAAAGTTATTGTAAACCAGGCTGTGCAGACTCCCAAACCATGGGTTCATTTTAAAGTTACTGTTACACCAGGCTGTGCAGACTCTCAAACCATGGGTTCATTTTAAAGTTATTGTAAACCAGGCTGTGCAGACTCTCAAACCATGGGTTCATTTTAAAGGTAATGTTACATCAGGCTTTTGCAGACACTCAAACCATGGGTTCAGTTTAAAGTTACTGTTACACCAGGCTGTGCACACTCTCAAACCGTGGGTTCATTTTAAAGTTACTGTCACACAGGTTGTGCAGACTCTCAAACCATGGGATTATTTTAAAGTTACTGTTACACCAGGTTGTGCAGACACTCAAACTGTGGGTTCATTTTAATGTTACTGTTACACCAGGCTGTGCAGACTCTCAAACCATGAAGTTACTTTTACACCAGGCTTTTGCAGACACTCAAACCATGGGTTCATTTAAAAAAACATAGCCGCCAGGGGTGGGATCTTTTTTCCTTATACGGCCATATTGAAATCTTTAAAAATCTTCTTGTCAGTAACCACTGGTTGGAAATGTTCATTGGTTGACCCTCTACTAAAATACTTTAATTTATTTTGATATGTTAAAAAACATGGCCCCCAGGGGGCAGTGCCTTTTTATCTCACCTGAGCACAACCTGCTCATGGTGAGCTTTTGTGATCGCCTTTTGTCCATCGTGCGTCGTCAACATTAACCTTGTGAACACTCTAGAGGCCACATTTATTGGCCTATCTTCATGAAACTTAGTCAGAACATTTGTCCCAATGATATCTTGGCTGAATTCGAAACTAAGTCATGTGGGGTAAAAAACTAGGTCATTATGTCAAATTGAAGGAAAAGCTTGTAAACACTCTAGAAAACACATTTTTTGCCAAATCAACATGGAAATCGCTCAGAACATTTGTTTGTATTATATCTCGGCCATTCCGGTCCGTTGAAAAATATGGCAGACATTCAAACTATGGGTTCATTTTAAAGTTATTGTTACACAAGGCTGTGCAGACACTCAAGCCATGGGTTCATTTTAAAGTTATAGTTACACCATGCTGTGCAGACACTCAACCCATGGGTTCTTTTTAAAGGTTATGTAACACAAGGCTGTGGAGACACACAAACTATGAGTTCATTTTAAAGTTACTGTTACTGTTACACCAGGCTGTGCAGACTCTCAAACCATGGGTTCATTTTAAAGTTATTGTAAACCAGGCTGTGCAGACTCTCAAACCATGGGTTCATTTTAAAGTTACTGTTACACCAGGCTGTGCAGACTCTCAAACCATGGGTTCATTTTAAAGTTATTGTACACCAGGCTGTGCAGACTCTCAAACCATGGGTTCATTTTAAAGGTAATGTTACACCAGGCTGTGCAGACTCTCAACCATGGTTCATTTTAAAGTTACTGTTACAACAGGCTGTGCAGACGCTCAAACCATGGGTTCATTTTAAAGTTACTGTTACACCAGGCTGTGCAAACTCTCAAGCTATGGGTTCATTTTAAACTTACTGTTACACCAGGCTGTGCAATATTTCAAACCTTGGGTTACTGTTACAAAAGGCTGTGCAGACTCTCAAACTATGGGCTCTTTTTAAAGGTGCTGTTACACCAGGCTATGCAAACTCTCAAACTATGGGTTACACCAGGCTTTTGCAGACACTCAAACCATGTGTTGATTTTAAAGTTACTGTTACACCAGGCTGTGCAGACTCTCAAACCATGGGTTCATTTTAAAGTTACTTTTACACCAGGTTGTGCAGACTCTCAAGCCATGGGTTCATTTTAAAGTTACTGTTACAGCAGGCTGTGCAGACTCTCAATATATGGGTTAATTTATAAGTTACTGTTTCACCAGGCAGTGCAGACACTCAAACTATGGGTTCATTTAAGAGTTACTGTTACAGCAGGCTGTGCAGACTCTCAATCTATGGATTAATTTATAAGTTACTGTTTCACCTGGCTGTGCAGACACTCAAACTATGGGTTCATTTAAAAGTTACTGTTTCACCAGGATGTGCAGACTCTCAAACTGTGGGTTCATGTCAAAGTTACTGTTACACCAGGCTGTGCAGACCCTCAAGCCATTTGTTTATTAGAAAATTACTGTTACACCAGGCTGTGCAAAGTCTCAAACCGTGTGTTCATTTTAAAGTTACTGTTACACCAGGCTATGCAGACTCTCAAACCATGAGTTTGTTTTGAAGTTACTGTTACACCAGGCAGTGCAGACTCTCAAACAATGCGTTCATTTAAAGTTTCTGTTACACCAGGCTGTGCAAACTTTCAAATTATAAATTCACTTTAAAGACCTGTACACATTGTTACAGGGACAGTTTCAGTTTGTGCTGTGAGAAATAATTTTCTGTAACTGACTTTTTTCTTGTTGCACAATGCATTTACTGTTCATATTTCAAGGTTTGAAAAGTACATTGCTTGTGCAAAGTTAAACTTAAATATAAATATATAATATAAACTTCTATAAATTTCTTTTTTTTTATTTCCATTTTCAGAGAAATATTTTTCTAACTCCAAACTGTGAAACTGTCCCTTTACAACAGGCCGAGTTAAATCTCAAGTGTTTGTACCCGAAAAAGAATATAAAAAGAGAGGCATATAATGTACTCTTGTTTGTCTTCTGTTATGTATTTTAAAAGCGTCTTTCCCCCAGTACTGTAATATATACTGAATTTTAAACCGCCATTTGGTTTCTGTGTCCTGAATTTTGCAATTTTAGTCAGATTGGAAGTTTTGAAACGATAGTATCAGCAAAGCTGTAATCACGTGTAAAAGATGCAATACTGACTGTTATTAATGAAACCTTACACACTAATTTAAAATCTTGGTTTGAATAGAAAAACTATTTAATTAAAAAAACAACGAATGTGTCCACATTCTACGTGAGTAACTGCTTGGTACCGTCTTCCTGCAGACATTGCGTAACTGTACAATGAAAGGCCGTCCCATGGAGCAATGGCGTCGCGATGAAGCTGTGCTTGATTTTCGTTACATCCACCGAGGAAACGTACAGTCCTTTGCGCCACTCGTGAAAACATAAATTTCTCTAATCACGAGTGAAGTAAAATCGATATTCCACCGAAACTAAAAAATATCCTCTATATCTTGGTACCGGTACCTACTGCCTATCGAAGTTATGCTCGGTATGGGGAACATATATTGTGTGATTAAGAACTACTGAGTTACTGTAGCAGTAAACATATAGTCGTTTATAAAATCCGGTCCGTAATTAGGAATCATTTTGGATGAAATAATGCTTGTCTGTGAGCGCTTTGTAAAGTTACTGTGTTTATTAAATAAAACAGAATTTTCAATACAACAAACCATAACATAACAGAACGGAGCATGACTGTGATAGTGACGCGTACAAAAGACATAACACTAGACGATAATGTATTGGATGAGATATATAGCAGTTAAAGACGTTCGCAACAATTGCCTTCAATTTGTTTCCAACGACAGATTTTCTTAAAAATTGGCACAAACGTGCATCAATGTATCCTAAAAGTATAACAGTCTTACAAAATAGGGGTCACCGGCCATTTTCCGGAAATATTGAATTTTGAATACGCTACCTGTCGAAGCCTTTTTTCAGTTTGTGTTACATAGAATGTTTAATAATATAAATCGTTTATATTCAAACAAAGATGGCGATTTTTAAATGCATCTTTTTTTAATGTTTCGTTTGGCAATATACAAGTGCAGTTTTATGATAAAACGCGCTTCATCTACAGTTACCATTTAACAAATGACTTTTAATGGACACTTAACGAGGTTAATTATGCATTGCATATGCCTGTAAAAACATCAATAATTTATCAAATATACGAATATCTTTTGTTCCAAAGGACAGATTTTGTTAAAAGATCCAACATACATGTGTCATTGTATACTGAAACTAAAACAGTCTTAAAAAATAGGGGTCACCGGCCTTGTTCCGGAAATATTGGGTTTTAAATACGGTACCTGTCGAAGCCCCTTTTTCAGTTTGGATTTTTATCAATGTTTTAAGTATATAGTATATACGATAGTTTTTTTTTTTCAAACAAGGTTATGGTTGTTTCAACTGATATGTTTGTACATGCTTTGTTTGGCAATATACTAGTGTATGTTGGTAATAAAAACGCTTTACCTACATTTACTGCTTAAATAATGAATTTGACTGGGCATTTAAGTGTGTCAAATGCTAACTAATAATGCTTTCTGAAACTGCATTTTTATCAAATGCATATTTTGTTCCAAGCGACAGATTTTCTTAAAATTTCGCACATACCTGCATCAATGTATACTTACACCAAAACATTAAAAAAAAGAATGGCTCGCCGAACTTGTTTGGGAAATATTGGATTTCATATAGGGTACCTGTGTAGCCTTTTTCATGTTTCGTTTTAACATACATAACAACGTATCAATACAATGAATATATTTAATGGATCATTCTGAACTAATTTGTTTGGAAATACATTGCATACGTGTGTTTTGATTATTATATATGCTTTATGAACTTTTACTCTTAAAAATATTTATTTTGAATGGACATTAGAGATGAATAGTATAGGGTAACCTATATATAATAAAGAAAAAATTGAAGCAAAAGGAGAAATTAACCCAATTATTTTCTTTTTGTTGCGAACGTCTTTAAGTAACAGTCACGTGACCTCTGACCTCTGGTGAAAAATAAAGGGTCGTGTACAATCCTCACCTTGCTCTTTCTATGTTTACAAAGTTTGATCAAAGTATCTTCAGTACATTTTGAGTTATCGCAGGATCCAGGTTTTGGGGACGGGACAGACAGACAGAGTGAGACCGACGGACGAACAGACAGACAGACGCACACAGACGGAGGGCAAACCCATAGTCCAATCTGTGTACCAAGTTTCATGAAGCTTCAGGATCATATCTTATGCACTTTTCAAAATATGACAGTATTAAGTTTAATTATACTTTTATTAACAGTCACGTGACCTTTGACCTCTGGTGAAAAATAAAAGGTCGTGCATAATTCACACATTGCTGTTGCTACGTATACAGAGTTTCATCAACGTGTCTTCAGTACTTTCCGAGTTATCACAGGATCCAGGTTTTGGGGACGGACGGACAGACAGACATACGGACGAACAGACAGAACGACACACAGACAGATGGTAAACCTAGAGTTCAATCTCTGTACCAAGTCTCATGGTCATATCTTATGTCCATTTCGAATTATTACAGTATTTAGTTTATTTCTATTTTAGTAACAGTCACGTGACCTTTGACCTCTGGTGAAAAAAAAGGTCGTGCATAATCCTCACATTGCGACTTTGCTGTTTATATGTATACCCAGTTTCATCGAAATAAGTTCAGTACTTTTTGAGTTATTGCGGAAACCAGGTTTTGGGGACGGACAGACAGACGGGCGGACAAACATACGGACGAACAGATAGAGAGACACACAGACGGATGGCAAACCTATAGTTCAATCTTTGTACCAAGTTTCATGGTTAACTCTTATGTACTTTTCGAATTATAACAGTATTTAGTTTATTTTTATTTTAGTAACAGTCACGTGACCTTTGACCTCTGATGAAAAATAAAAGGTCCTGCATAATCCTCACATGTTAGAATTATTCATACTGTAGGATGCCAAGCACATAGCCAGACATAGGTCTCTATACGCACGGTGGTTGAATAAGCTGTGCCCCGGAAGATCTGTATCTGTTGTTATACGTAGTATGGCCACTACTGGCATACTGCTGGAGGTGGAGATTAGTCATGCAAGAGGACGATTTTAAAGCCCTCAACTGTCTTTGCATGCACTTTCCTATCGTCCAGATGGTTCTAATGCACTAGTGTTTGCACGAAGAAAGGGTTTTTAAAATGTTTAGTGTGAGCAAATGGTACTTGAAAAGATTTAGTATTGTTAGTAGTTATATTGTTCACAATATTTGACACTACATAGTCACTATAGTTTTTCGATTTCACAATGCGTCTTTTAGCGTTTTTAACCAAGTAGGTATTGGGGTCCACTGCCGGCAACATCACCTCCGAGATCTTTATAACATCAACAAACGGTTGTAGGGCCTTCTTTCTTGCAAGCTTGCAAGGTGTTGAGTGTCAGAGATGAGAGCATATTGGTGATATCCCTCTTCTGTACTTCTGTAGGCATTTAAGATGAACTGTGCCTCTTGTCTTTGTTTTTTTTTCTTCAAGCTTGTCGATGTCTTTGTTTGTATAGTGGTCCCATATAAAAGAACCATATTCTAATTTGGATCTTACTAGAGCAACATATGTAGATCGTCTGTTGGTGATATGGTTTGACCAAGTGAGATCTTGTGAAATTAAGGTTAGGGTTTGAGTGAACTTGTTGACGGATGGTGTTATTAAGTTCACAGAAGTGGTTGCTTTTGCTTTTGATGCTTAGTACATGTATATTGTACATGGATATAATATTTCTTGGCGTTGAACTTCATCCCCCATCTTCCTGCCTTTCTGCCCAGATTTCCAGGTTCTTTAAGTCGTTTTGAAGGTGGATGTTGGCTTAGGGGCGGTACAATAAACACTCATCTGCAAGTAGCCAAACTTAAGAGTTCATTAATGGAGGTTCGGCTTTGGGTTGTTTGGTTTATTTTACAGGAAATCTTTATGCATTTTTTTTTTAAAGATTCCGAGTCCCCTTTGTTAAATTTGTAGATTTTTATCGGTTTGGTGTTTGTAATGTAGGGTTTGATAGCGGCATCTATAACAGCCATAGTGATCTGAGATTCATGGAACATTTGATGGTAGATGTGTTGGTTGTGAGCGTTAGATCAAGGAGATTTCCTTAGCGCGTTGATTTCTTACAGACGTAATATATCAAGTAAATGTTGTTGAATAGCTTTGTCCTGTGTGTCTTTTGGAATTTACAGTCAACTTTTCCCAGTCAATATCTGAACAGTTGAAATCACCAGATAAAATAAAATCTTTTGCTTAGTCAATATCTGAACAGTTGAAATCACGAGATAAAATAAAATCTTTTGCTTTCCCTTCATTAAGTAGGTATTAAGATTTGTTTAAAGTGTCAAGGTCTTTAATGTTCCTTTATGGCATAAAGTCCCAATATACCGGGTATATGGCCTTGTTTCCATTGATAGATATTTTGGCAAGCTCAAGTTCGCATGGTGTAATCAATTCCACACATTCAACTGATGTTATGTAAGAACGTATCTACGGTGTCCAGTTAAAGCCATCGTAGTTTCGCGACTTCAACCGGTGCTTATGAAGGGGCGCCGACACGAAACGCCGAAGCGCCGAGACGATGCGCCGGTGCGCCGAGACGATGCGCCGGCGCGCCGAGACGATGCGCCGACGCGATATAAACATCGCAATCTCGTGTGTTTTTTTCATCTATGGCTTTAACATTGGGCGAAGATACGACGAGACGACATTAAGACCGCTTCGGCACATCGTGGCGGCGCGTTGGCGCATCGTCTCTGCGTTTCGGCGTATCGTGTCGGCGCCATTTCACTTCTGAGATCAAAATCGCATCGATACAATACGCCGACGCGCCGATACGATATGACTGAGCGCCGACACGCTGCGCCGAAGCGATAAAGCGTCGTCTTTTTGTATCTTTGCCCAATTTTATATGGCGTACCGTTTTTGTCAAAAGTGAAAATATGTACGAATACAGTTGTTATATATATACCGGCAGGGATAAAATTGTGCAGACAGGTGCCTAAATGTCTAAATTTATACCTGTAGGCACATTTAAAATAAAACCTACAGGTACAATTTATACCTACAGGTACAAATATATAACGGTTGGCACACTATTATTCCTACAGATATATACATGTACATTAAACAATGTTATGAAACACAGAATTGTTTACTTGTTTAATTTACTTATTCATATACGTATTAAATAGTATTTTACATTAAAAAAAACTATGCTTGCAATAAAACTGTCGGCTTAGTTTTGGTTTGGGTCAGAATATATACCCGTACAGGTATAATTTTAGTGCGGGTATAAATTTATACCTGTAGGTACAAAAGTATGCCTGCACCGTCGGTAATAAAAACAACTAAAAATGCAAGTGAAAACCGCTATAAACATGGACTTATCTATCGAGGTAAATCAGTCAACTTGTAAATACAGACGATATTGCAGTGTGTTTATAAACAGAAAATAACGAATCCCCCTATTTTCTGAAAATGGTTTATACCCTCATTATCAACAAATTTTAAACCGACTGTAGGTACAGTTTGTGTATGTCCATCTATTTATAGATGTTGTGTTTACATTTACTTTTGACTCAAACGGTACGGCATAATTTTATAGCCACAGATTAAAAAAACAACACGAGATTGCGACGTTTATATCGCTTCGGCGCATCGTCTCGGCGCTTCGGCGTTTCATGTCGTCGCGTGATTTGGACCTCAGAAATGAAAGGGCGCCGACGCGCCGACACGATACGCCGACGCGCCGACACGATACGCCGACTTACTACACCGAAGCGCCGACACGATACGCTGAAGTGCTGACACGATGGGCCGAAGCGATACGCCGAAGCTCTTTGTATCATCGCCCAATTTTATCGCCAAATATGAAAAAAAAAACACAAGATTGCGACGTTAATATCGCTTCGGCGCTTCGGCTTATCGTGTTGGCGCGTCGGCGTATCGTGTCGGCGCATCGTGTCGGCGTATCGTCTCGGCGCGTCGGCGTATCGTCTCGGCGCGATTTCAACTTCAGAATGAAAAGGCGCCTAAGCGCCGACACGATACGTCGAAGCGCCGACACTATGCGCCAAAGCGATGTAAACATCGTCTCGTCGTATCTTCGCCCAATCTTATAGCTACATATGAAAAAACACACGATGTTGCGAGGTTTGCATCGCTTCGGCGCATCGTGTCGGCGATTGGGGTATCGTGTCACCGCGTCGGCGTATCGTGTCGGCGCCCTTTCATAAGCACCGGTCGAAATCGCGATGGCATTAACAGGACACCGTACAAAAGTGATCTTAGCTACGTCGAAGAAAAAGCT
Source organism: Congeria kusceri (assembly GCA_027627225.1). Classification (NCBI taxonomy): domain Eukaryota; kingdom Metazoa; phylum Mollusca; class Bivalvia; order Myida; family Dreissenidae; genus Congeria; species Congeria kusceri. The sequence goes on from CM051030.1 coordinate 51,433,744, forward strand.
AGGTAACACCACTATATCACGGTGTTAAAACGAATCGGTAACATCTCCGTCAAAAATAGCCGAAAATTCACCCTCTCCGTTAAATCTAGATGTTTTTGTTGTATGCAATTATGCAAAACATGCTACATTGATTGAAAACACATTATGCAACAGGGCTTGCATTAAGGGCAGTTTGGGAGTAATTTACTCCTAGTTTTTGTCTGAGTACTTCCAAAATTGCAGCCATGGAAGTTTCTGAAATCTGAGGCCAGGAAGTTCAAACTTCCAGTTTTCAAAAGTTAATGAAAGCCCCGATGCACGGAACATTGGCATGTTTCAGGTATGTAACGGCATGGCGGATTTTTTAACAAACTTAAACGTTCACTAAAATGAAAGAAAACCATTTCTGACAGACTTGAACCGCACATATGTTACATCTGAAATAAGTTTTTGAATATGTACTGTGTTTACCAGTGCGTGTTGAGAGTATTGCATGAAAACAGCATAAAATGAGTAAAACACAAAACACCAATACGGAGGGGTTACGGGTACCTTCCAATTTCTACTGCCGGCAAAAACTATGTTATTTACACCAGTTGTTCGCTTCTAAAGTTATAGATAACAATAAACACACCTCGGGGATAATTTTAATTTGAGCCAAACTCCCAAAATGTAATAGCCCCATCAGACCATATTTATGAGCACGTCCGTACTATGTTCTTCTAGGTCCCGTCTACGCTCGTATTACGTCAAAGTGGTCCTTACTACGTCCTTCCTATAACAAGGCTCGCACTACGCCCATCGGTCACGCTAATACCACGCCCACCTGGCACACGCCACGTAAGCATCATGCTTAATAGCCACAAAGCAGGGCGAATGGGCGGACTGATGGCTGACAATTAGACAGACAGACAGACAGTGGTCCGTCATGGTCTGGGCCGTCAACGACATGGGCCGTCTTGACCCTCATTCAATGTAACCTTTCTCGATAACTACGATTTAAATAAATTTTGATCACCGTCCGAAATTTTGACAAAGCGAAAGAGTCATTGTCTGCTAATCACGTACACCATTTCATTCGTTAATTTTTCCAGTGTCTGATGGTTTAGAAGGTTAAGGCAGCAATAAACTAAGGTAGCAGATAGAGTTTACAGGAATACATCGCTGTCCGGAACGAAATTGTTTCCAAATTTGTTAAAATTGTCTTAAAATATCATTAAAAAAAAAAGCAAATTTCGGACTAGTCTAATTCATGAGACGTGCTGCGAATTTAGTGTTACTTCTTATATTTGGCTAAATTTGCTTGAACATCTCATCGCCGAAAGACCATTTATGTGGTGGAAACCTAAAAGTTAAAATTTTCATAAATGTCCATTATTTACAAAATAGAGTTATCTATCAACGTATTTTACTTGAACAACACCAAACATGAACCGAAATTAACCTTATATATGCATTTAATTTCAATTTAAACTTACGTATAAATCTATCACATGTATATAGAAATTCCCCAAATTGCAGCCTCGTTTAGCACGCAAAGCAATCGGAGCAAGGCTATCCAGATACTGACCAATAGAATGATGTAACACTTCTACAGCATAGCAGAATATTGATTTAATTTTACACAGTGGAGGACAGCGAGATTATTTAAAAATGCAATAGTGTGTAGGTTTAAATGGCTCAGGCATGCAAAATGCAAGTGTTTTCATACAAATATTCATAGAACATTAATTAGGAATGGTTTATCTGTCCAGGTATATAACTTTTATTGCAATCCGTTGACAATAACTATTTCGGGACGTGAAAGTAGCAATCAAAATCCTGTTGGAACAATATAGACAAAGAAGGAAAACTTTCCACCACAGAAGTGGTTTTTCCCCGGTACAGCCCTTCAGCAAACATTGCCCATATAAAAAGTAGCTCAATGTTTGCATAGGGCTTACAAGTACAGCTCCTTTCGGACATAAAATGCAATTGTAATTGGAAACGCTAAATGATTGAATTGACATCTTGGCTACAACTGTCCAACTCGTAATGTACAGTTTACTGTTCAATAACATAGCTTAGCATATTAACAGATGTCAGCATTCAGTTATGTAGTAATAGTCTTGTGTTATACTGGGTGTACCGTCTACCGGTGTATAAAGCTTGAAAACACGATTAAATATGACTAAAATTATATTTATACTGTAGAATAAAACAAAAAAAACATTGTTATCTTGCCAAATAAAGCAATGGGGACATAATTATGAACTGACTGCCTCGCCTAGACCATACTCTGCATATATCGGATTACACCGATAGACAGTATACACCTGTAGAGGTATCCTGAGTATACCTGTTTCCATACATAGCCATTGTCATGTTACATTCTTTCTGAAACCTTTCGTATGTAAATTGTAATATTTTGTGTGTCTTTACTAATTTCATTGATTCTTAAACAAGACAATAGTTTTATTTTAAGTTATTGTATTTTTCTCTAGTGTGGCAAGATGGGAAAAAATGCTCAGGACAAAACAAAGAAGCCTATCACAAAAAGCAAAACTCCCAAAATTACAAGAGGTACAATTTGAGTTGTAATTATTTTTTTTTTAAGTACTGGTTGGCGAGTAGTATCCGTGAACTAGCAGTATCCGTGATTTGAATATTAAAAGGTGTAAAAGCTCTCCATCATTGAATGTTGAGTTTGCACACATCGACTATTTTTAAAGATATTTACTTTTTTTTTTTTTTAAATCACAAAACAACTTTACTCCTCATGGGGCATTCACGCGCACGTCTTTGCGCATGCGCATCACATGAAGTAGCTTTTTAGTATTTAAACACCACCATCCATTTATTCAGCACGCATTCTTCGTGAAATGGATTTTCTTAAAAAAATCAAGAATTGCAATCGCAAAATGTTTACTCAAAGAAAATATTAACAAAGAATTGCAATTTTAAAATGTTTACTTAATTATACGGCTAGTTTTGGGACGATTTAGACAAAATTTCAATGCAGGGGAAGCGTCTACTTCGATAATAACATGGTTATCTCCCGTTTACAATCAGCAAATTTTTACGGTGCGCCAAAGGGGTAATCAAAAGCCCATTTTCCGGAATCCACTTATGTTTGTAGTCGCATTATCACCATTAATCTGGCATAGAATATAATATTACATCATTATGATGTAGGTAATATAATGTAGAATAGTATTGAGTGATTAAAATCTTAAGGTTTGTAGCACAAAAATCGCATTTTCCATTGAAAGGAAAAATCACGGATACTACTAGTTTTATTGCTTCAAGTAATGCTTATTGATTACCCCTTTGAAGCTCCTTATATGGAAAAAAACATATGACGTCATGACAAGATATTTACATCCTTGTAAACAGAAGGAGCCCAACTTTGTACTGCAACAAGCGTTTCTTTAAAAGTATTACTTACGCGATAGAAAATAAAGAAAAACTACTAAAAAATCACGGATACAACTCGCCAACCAGTAGTATATTTCTGTGTAGTGTAGGGAATATAGTCACTTCCAGCAGCCTTGCTGTTGAGCTAGCATTTCAGTGATGTGGTTAAAGTGCACTGACTGTGTTTAGCAGGTATGCACGGATGGGTGAACACAACGTAACATTGTTCAGCAGCTTTTAACGTATTAGCCTCTATGCATGTGTTCTTTAAATTAAAATAAAAACATGTTAACTTGTTAATGAGTGGCATTATAAATATAACAATGAGACTGTTAACATTTATTGTTCAGCCCGTACAGCACAGAGTAATACAGCAGTCAATGCCCATGAGAATTCAAAAACAGCGAAAACAGAGACAAAGCCAAAGAGGTCGAACATGAAACTAACAAATGACACACATTCCAGCAAATCTGTCAACTCTTCCCCACCACCTATAACAGAAAATAATAACATTGCCAACAAAGAAGACAATGCTGCGGCTGTTGGTAAAAAATCAAAACACTCAAATACAACAGTTGACAGTTGTGAGGATTCCAATGGTCCACCAACCAAGAAGCAGAAATTTCAGTACGTGGACGCTGTGGAAAAGTTAGAGAACAGTACGAGTGTTTTTGTTCCGAAGAAACTTGTGCTCGTTGTTGGAAATTTACCAGAGGATGTAACAAAAGAACATTTGATGGAGCATTTCAAAAAAACAGGTGAGCTAGGCAATAATACAACTAGTGATATAGGAAACTGCAATTCAAGATGACAAAGGATAACAAGAAAAATTTATGTTGTAATTAAAAGATATCAGCATACTCGACTAGTTTTTAATATATTGATTGATACAACATGTTGTTGCACGCATGCATTATTATATGAAATTTTCATATAAATAAAGAATTGTCATGTGTGACAGGTAAAATTAAAGATTCTGAATCTGGTTGTACAAAGCAACTCTGGCTGTGGATTGGAATACAAATGATCAATTGAAATTGAAATTTTAATTACTGGTATCATTTATTTCATTTCAGGTGGTGTGAAGTCAGTAAAAATCCCCAAACAGAAAGGGTCAGACCTTGGTAAAGGCCTTGCATATGTAGAATTTAAAAGCACTATCAGTCATCGGGTAGGCATATTTTGTCAGATGTTAAACTTTGGTCAGGGTTAAAGTGTTGCTAGCGTATCAAAATTATGTAAGCATGTTTTGTATGATATCGTCTTCATGAATTTGATGTATGTCTGGTAAAATATCTTTTGAAGCACTGTTTTATTTGTTTGTTTTCTCCTATATTTAAGGGAGGGAAATAAACGTTATTAAATAAGTATAATAACTCTGTACATGAGTATAATACAAATATCATACTTATGCAGGTTTGTACAAATAAACACAACATAGCTTGAAGATTATTTTTCCACCTTTGCACAAGGGCCTATCGTACATGTAAAAAAGCAGCTGATAGGCCCTTGTTACACTAAGGTGGCGATTTACAGGTACATCTTGTCTATTAGAACTTAGCTTTCATTTAAAAACAAAATGCATGAAAGAAAAAAAATATTTGAGCATGTATACAGATAGAAAGAAAAACAACTTTAAATTATCAGTATGTGTAATAAATTTAAAAGTGAATTAATCAATTTTAAACATTCCTCTGTGCTATTATAAATATCTCCATATTCAAAATGTTGTTATGTCCCCACCATCAATTATAGGGGCATTTAGTGTTTACCCTGTCTGTGGGTACGTACGTATGTATGTATGTATGTATGTTCAGAGTCTTGTTCGGCCAACAACTTTGTCCAGCATTGGAGGATTTTCAAATAACTTGGGAGAAATGTTAAGCATAATGAGATGGTGTGTCACGTACAAGAACCAGGTCCCTAGGTCCAAGGTCAAGTTCACACTTAAAGGCCAAACGGCAAGTATATGAATTTAAGCCATAGACCCTGTCTGGAGCATAATTTTGTCCAGCATGGGAGGAAATTCAAATAACTTGGCATAAGTGTTAAGAAATGGTGAGACAGTGTGCACAAGAACCAGGTCCCTAGGTCCAAGGTCAAGGTCAAACTTTAAGGTCAAAGTATCATGTAAGAATTTAAGTCATGGACACTGTCTGGAGCATAATTTTGTCCAGCAGGGAAAGATTTTCAATAACTTGGCAGAAGTGCTAAGAGTGGTGAGACGGTGTGTTGCGTGTAAAAATCAGGTCGAAGGTCAAGGTCACACTAAAAGGTTAAAAGTAAAAAATAAGAATTTAAACCATAAATCCTGTCCAGCAGGGAAGGATTTTCAAACAACTTAGCATAAGTGATAAGCATTATGCGGCGATGTGTCGTGTGCAAGAACCAGGTGCCTTGGTCTAAGGTCAAGGTCAATTATATGTAAATATGTTTTAATTCTGCTCCAGGCAATAATTTTGTCCAGCATTGAAGGATTTTTAAATAACTTGGCAGAAGTGATATTCATTATAAGACGATGTGTCCACCGCAAGAACTAAGTCCAAGGTCAATGTCATACTTAAAGGTCAAATATAAGAATGATTACCATGGACTCTGTCTGGCGCATAATTTTGTCCGACATGAAAGAATTTTCATATTTCTTGACATAAGTGATAAGCATTATGAGACGACATGTGGATACAACAACCAGGTCCTTTGGTCTAAGGTCAAGGTCAAACTTAATGGTCAGAGGTCAAATATAAGGGTTTAAGCCATTGACTTTGACAGAAGTATAATTTTGTCCAGCATGGAAGAATTTTCATTACTTAGCAGAAGTGATAAGCATGAGACGGCATGTGGCGTTCAAGAACCAGATCTGTAGCTGAAAGGTCAAGGTACCCAGTCAAGGTCAAAGGTCAAATAATTGTAAAGAGCATAATATTGTCATGCATGCAGGGATTTTCAGATAAATTGGCATAAATGATCACCATCACCAGATTGTGTGTCGCATGCAAGAACCTGACTTGTGAAGTTAGTGAATTACTTCCCTTTATTCATGAGTGGGCCAGTCATAATTAACCCAGACCTGTCAGAGGACAGTGCGCTCGACTATTCAAAGTTTTTCAGTTGTTACATATTTTGGATAGTAGAAGGGACATACATTTGTTAAAATACATAGCTTTTAAGTGAAGCCTTGAATAGTTTATAAATGTTTGGAACAAAAACCTTAACAACAAAGTCTATGTAAAAAGTGGGCTAACTCTGTCAAAATACAAAATAGAGTTATGGCGAATGTTCACCCTGATACTGGAGTTGATGACAAAGGTTAGTTTCAAGTTTCAAATGAATAACTTATGTAGTTTTGAAGTTACAAAACTTTTTAATATAAACTTTAACCAGAAAATCTATGTGAAAAACGGGACATCACTCTGTCAAATTACAAAACAGAGTTATGGGGAATGTTGCCCCTGACACTGGAGTTGATGACAAAGGTATATTCCAAGTTTCAAGTGAATAACTTATGTAGTTTTAATGTTACAAAACTTTTGAATATCAACTTTAACCAGAAAATCTAAGTGAAAAGGGGGCATAACTCTGTCAAATTACAAAGCATAGTTATGGGGAATGTTGCCCCTGACACTGGAGTTGATGACTAAGGTATATTCCATGTTTCAAGTGAATAACTTATGTAGTTTTGAAGTTACAAGACCTTTGAATAGAAACTTTAACCAATTCAGACGTGGACGCGGACACCGGGGGTAGTAGGATAGCTGACTTATTCTTCAAATAGTCGAGCTAAAAATGATAAAAGGCATTTTGTTGATTCTGCACAGAATGATTTAAGATAGCAAGAGTATGTCAAGCATACAAGAACCATAACTCACAATTGTCCAAAAGCTTTAATCACTACCTTTTATTGATTTTTTGTCAGGACTACAACTATTTTGTGATACCTCAACTTACTTCACATAATTAGAGGATACATTAGCAGTAAGTACAATATAAAAGAACAATTCTCTTTTTGCAAAATAATGCGTATGCATACAGATGAAGCGGCGCCATAAAGAAATGGCTGCATAGTTTGGGGCATCCGTGTCAGGACACATTTCTAAATAATTGAAAATGGTACATACAGTCAGCCACACATTATTCTGGTTTCAGCTCGGAGTGAGGCTTCACAACACCACGCTTGCTGGCAAAAAGATATGTGTGGACTTCGCACCAGACGGTAAGCTTACAGAGCGAAAACTAACAGAGACCATTCAACTGAAAGAAGAGAAAGAAGAACTTAAGATGCCCTTTGACACTTGAACTCTGTGAAATAGAATGGTTAACTATTCAACATATGCACATACTGGTTTTCATAGAATCCTTACTTTCAATTCATCACCAGTTGAATTATAATTTGAAGATCAGCCATGGTTTCATTGAAAGGTAACCAATTGTTCATGCTTCCATAGTTAGCACTTGAAGATAATTTTTATACGCAGCCAAAGTTCAGATTTGTAGCTGCTGGCAAGTTTGTAAAAAATGGGAGCACTGATAAGATAGTGTATAGCATTTTACAAAGATCTACTGACCAAATCTATTTGGGAAAATACGTAACAACTAAGCGTAAACATTTGTTTCATATGATGACTGTAGAAGATAGCTTATTATGTAAATATATTGAAAAGCACCAGGTTCATTTTGGTGCTAAAATTAGAGAATAGTGCTTTGTTAAATGTATTTATTTAGTGCCTGTAACTGTACTTGTCTCAGTTTCTGTTGTTCTTATTGAGATTACTATAATTGAATTCAAAATGGTCAAAATATGTTTTGATTCTGTATGGTGTATTAAAATGTAGGTAGCATTTTTTAGTATTCTTGTATTCCCCCCATCGAAGGTGGCGGGTATGTTGGTGTGCTAATGTCTGTCAGTCAGTCTGGCTGCTGTGTAAGTCAAACAGTTTTCATCTGATCTTCTTCAAACTTCATGAAAATGTATGTGGGCATAATATCTTGGACATGTTTAATAGTCAGCCAAATTGCCCCATGAATTGTGGACTTATGGCCCTTGCATTACCTAAATTGGGCCTTTTTAGCGGTTTCTGTCCTCTAAGTCTGCTAGTTAATATTCAATTTTCCCCAAAATTCATGAAAATCTTTGTGGGCATAATATCTCAGCCACGTTTGATTATAAGGCAAATTGCCCTAGGAGTTGTGGAGTTATGGCTTTTTAGCCGTTTCCGTTCTCTAAGTCCGACAGTTTTCATTCGATCTTCACCAAACTTGATGAAAATCTTTGTCAGCATAATATCTCAGTCAAGTTTGATAATCAGCCAAATTGCCCGAGAAACTGTGGAGTTATGACCCTTGATTAATCTAATATTAGCCATTTTAGCCTCTCTAAGTCCAACAGTTTTTATCCAATCTTCAACAAACTTGTTGAAAATGTTAGAGGACATAATATCTTAGCCAAATTCAATGATCAATCAAATCTTCCCAAGAACTGTTGAGTTATGGCCCTTGTTTTCTGTAAAATTGGCCTTTTTAACAGTTGCCGCTCTCTATGTCCAACAGTATTCTTGCGCTTTTCACCAAACTTGAAATTTTAAAGATTGCTTTTAACCTAAAGGGGGCTTAAGTGTTTTACAAACAGCCCTTGTTCTTTACTTTTTTGAAACCCAAATGACAACAGTAACAGTTGTAACCGTAACTAACCACAGTGGACAAAAAACGTGCTAGTAATATCTGTAAAAACAACTGGATCACGTATCATTTTCTTTTCTATACACAAAGTTATCACATGTATATCATAGTAGATATCAATTTGTATTCAGGGCTTATACGAGGGCTGTTTCATAAATTTGCGGAATTATCTTCTCAAAAGTTTATTTTTCAATCAACTTAAATGAAAACACATGCATAAATTGTTTGACACATATCCTATGATATTTTACAATGGGTTTTTATTTTCTTCAATTTATGGAAGATTTAGTGGCATCTATAGCAACCACTATTTAGCGACTTGCAGCACGCCAGCTTTTATACATTCGAAACACAATAAAAGTGCTGTTTAAACGTTATGCATTTTTAGTGCGAAAGCGCCTGCTTTAAGCATCACGTCTCAACGTCATTTCCTGTAAGTTAGTAAACATCATGTTGACCGGTTACCTCCCAGCAGCGTTTTATCGCTATGACTTCGCTGAATTGCTTGACGTCATTGGACGATGTTGAGTTACGTTCCGTTGTCAAATTTTGCGTTGGACTCAAGCTACCTCCTGCGGAAATATTTAAACAAATAAAAATTCGCATACAATACCGAAGTGTGGAAAGACATGTGTACAAATGGCATGGGGGATTTAGGTAAGGTAGATTAGAAACTCAGTGATTGATGACAAAAGGCCTGGTCATCCGGCATCCACAGTGACTGTTGGAAACACAGACTCAGTGAAGGAACTAGTAGACACGGATAGGAGGTTTACGTTGCGCAGCATAGCAGATGAGCTGTCTCTAACTCCGACAACAGTACATAAACCTCTTACAGACGAGCTTCAAATGTTTAAAGTGTATGCCTGCTGTGTGCCGCGCATTCTTCAGGACGGTGACAAACAGAAATGTCTCGATTGTTCTAGAGAGCTCTGCGCCCCAAACGCCAACATTTGCATCTAGATGATATGATACTCCACTTTATAACCCCCCAGCTCACCGGAAACACGACACAGAGCTTGACATTACACTGCTAGGCTTCGAAATTCTCCCACACCCACCCTACAGTCTGGACTTAGCCCCTATGGAATGCTGTTTATTTCCTGACTTTAAGAATGAACTGAGAGGACAACGCTTTGAAACATCATTACAATTACGCAACAAATCGAGAGAAATTATTTCATCATTCAATAACGATTGGTTCAAGGTTAAATTTGGTCAGTGGGTAAACAGACATAGAAAATGTGTTGCTACAGGAGGTAACTATGTCGAGAAAGTGAACGGCAATCTTCAAGTTGACGTTTATGTGACATTAAATTGACGTTGGCGTGCTTCAAGTACTACACCGTACTTTTGTTCAATGTTTCATATCAAATTAACTGTTCTATTTATCACTATAATTAAAAATGAACACATCTCAAGATGTATTTTGTTTTTCGATAAATCACCTAAGGTAGAAGAAACAGAGCAATGAAACAGCCCTCGTACATGTATTTTGTATACAGCACTTTCTTAGAGACATATTGTTTTGATTTGTGTATATGTTATTCATTCATATGTTTCAGTTTATTTGGTTAAGAAAGTTTTCTTGTGTTTTGTATGTTAATTCATTTACATTATTACACCATTAGTTGTATATAATATATCGTTTCAACTCTGCTTATTAAGTTTCAAACAAGCAATGAGTGCAATATGATAAATAATTTCAGAAATGCTATTCAATGTCATTGAAACATTGCTGAATTATATTGAGGAAAAGGAACAATACATGGGATTTTGTTTCATCAGATTTAAATATGAGGCGTATCGTGGGAAAACCGGGCTTAATGATGCTGCGTAAAGTATCGTCCCGGATCAACCAGTGCGCACAGGCTGATCCAGGATGAGACTTTCCGCTTTTATGGTACTTTCTGTTTCAATGAAGTCCCTTTGAAACATAATTCCACTGTTGGCAGAAAGTGCCTTCATGGATCACTGCACAGGGTGATCCGGGACGACACTACGCACATGCATTAAGCCTGGTTTTCCCACAACATGCATCATATGTACTTTAAAGTGAGGGGTTGCAAAATCAGTTATCCATATTGCCCAACTTGTAAAAGAGCTTGTACAGATAACTGATCTTTTGCAAGAATTTACTATACAGTTACTGTACTGACATACAGCATTACTGTCATCAATTTATTTTTATTGTTTGTTTTTCTTCTCTTTTTTTATTTTTTTTTTTGGGGGGGGGGGGGCGGGTTGGGAACCAGTAAGGGCAATAAGATTTTGCACCCTTGCTTGGGCACTATATTTTTTTTTTGTAACACAGTTGCATGAAATGTTTACATATAATCATGACTCTTAGAGGTGTCGAGCATTGTTGTGCACGTTGAAATGGTAGGTCTTTGACTACTTGCTGTCCTTTGCAGCTATCAACTGATGAATGTTCACATGTATTTAAAAAAGCAATAAATTTTGTTGTCAACACGGTTGTTATTTTTACTACCATAACCAGTATCTATATTTTTTTTTACATTTATGTCATGTTAATGTAATTAACTCGTAATAGTCCCGTATTCAGAAGATGATTATGCATTGCAACGGGGACCGGTCGATGCAATACTTAATTATAACATATATCATGCGTTTTAGCTCCTCAGCAGTAACACGAAGAAACCGTACAACATGTGTTGTCTTCAGCTGTTAAATCTCAAACACTATAGGTTTGTAATTGTATTATTTTAATGTATATATTATAGCTTGGACAAATTCTGCTCACAATTGTGAGTTCTAGCATTATTTTGAGACTTCAATTATTTCCTCTATTCTTGGTTTTAGGGCATGGTAATGCTCTGGCTTTTCACATTAGTCTAAATCTATATAAAAAGGTTTCTTCAGCGGTATAGCTCGGACACATTAATTAACCAGCCACTGACCTTTAATAGGCATGAATATATTAAAAATCCGGTACGATGAGTATAAATTATTTGTTTCTGGAATAGAGTTAAATCGATTTAAGAGTATCCCACCAAATATACAGTTATGGTATAAAAAACAAAACGTGAAACACGTGCACGAACAAAACAGAGTATATAATCATAGCAAACAGTGCATTAGTATCAGGTTAATGTGCGAGAGCTACCGGTATATAAAGCGAGTTATTACGATTCGCTAACGAACAATACTATCTTCGGAATCATATATAATATAGTATAAATATAAAAGGTCATTTTATTAGCTACATAATAAAAGTGTATACTCAATTCAGTCAGTGTGGACACACCATTGTAAGCGTAGATCTACTACTGTCGTTGTGCAACCATAAAGCCACCATAAGTATGTCAATGGCGTGGTCAACGAAAGACAGCGCAAACTATATCATTTCCCACCAACAAACATAACTCATCTCGTGCTGCTATGCCTTTGTTTGTTTTATTTTTTATGTAAATGTATTATTATTCACTTTAAGAAGGATGATAGTGGCGGTTTGAAAATATATAACTATACCCGTGTCTATTTCACCGCCCAGTCCGGTCCCTGCAAAAAGCCAAGCTCTTTATTACAGTAACCGTCGTATCCTTTTGAAACTGAATTATTACTTTTAATAACGTTTGATTATTTTACCGGTATTATGTATAATAATCACTTGAAAATTGTGATGGTGGTGATCAATACCGCGATTGCTTAAGGGTGAGTTTGGAAGAATGCAGGCCTGCTTTCAGTTTTGGAGACTGTGTCAAAAACGTCACGGCTGTGTGTGATAGTATGACAATATATGGAAGCCAGAGTTACCACAAACACTGGCGTGACCTAAAAACCGGAGGCGTTTGTCTTGTGCGTGAACCCCACAGACGGCGTGTGAACCCCACCGACGGCATAAGAACTGTGAACGGGGTAGGGGGTGGGGGCGGGGGGGGGATATTATAGCGAAGCAATTGTGCACAAACCATGGAGATGCTGCAAGGGACAGTTAGTCCATGTGAAAAGCAGCATAGCAGGGAGAACGGAACGGACTCGATACCATGTGCCTACTGAGCCAAATGTTTGTGGAGAATAAAAGCACATGTAAGTAGATAATGTTTGGTTTTTCCGTGTGTGTACTGTATGACTCGGACGACGAAAACTAGGTAAAAAGTCGTCACAGTGCTACGAGTTGGCTTTAAGTGCGAATATCAATATGTGGTCATTAAGGAAACAATGCACGTGTAGCTCCCGTGGTTTTAGGAAAAATGCATGTTATTCATGCTGCTACGTACTAAAATGTACAACAACATCTTGTGTGTCGCTTTATAAAATAACTAACAACAAAGAGGACATGAAACGCATGTGTATACTCGATCTTGACCATTCTCAATTGTTAAATACATGTAGCATTATACTCGTACACTTACTTGATTGTACTTAAAGGGACGTTATTTTTTGGAGATAGGCAAGGGAGGTAAAATATAATTGTAAACCTAAATTGTTAATTAGGTTATCTTTCTTGGTTTAGGTCTGCACTCTCCATGCATGCTTACAATAGATATCCACTGCTAGTCTGACGTCAACCAATCCATGGCCAATTACTCGTGGACAATACAATATGGCAGACAAACGGTATGTCATACATAAAAAAATAGTTTTCTAAATTGTTTGCGTTCGTTTTGCATGACGTTGTAACCAAACATCATATTTCATTTTAGCATATCGCGATCTTTTAGTGATTTTTATTTCGTTGAATGTATATCGATTAAATATACTGAATAACCTGTCTGATCATCCATACATATATTTCGGATATTCGGACATGTTGTTTACTATTTAATAAAATCCACCAGAAATTTAGTAATGCTTATTCATATATCTTTAAATACATCTATTATTTTAAATAATTAACAAAAAATGATACATTTCAATATTATGTTAATAAAAACCATAAATAAATAAATGATTAATTTATTGATATTAATAAGTATTTAAACTGTTATATTTTTTTCAGCATTCAGTTTCCACTGCAAGGCATCAGTACAACAGTAAGAAGATAGAAAGAATAGAAAAAAAAGCCACAACATGTGTGATACTGATCTCTTCCAACTTCACAAGACAAGAAAGTTCATAAACAGACATTTCGCTGTTCATCTGTGTGATTACTATTCTATCTAGTGGATTTATCATGAGATTATAAATTGTCAAATTAAACAAAAAAAAAAACTTTCTACAATAAGAATTTTATATGAGTAAGTTATAAAATGTGAATATTAACCATGTGTAGCAAACAATGCAATAATGAGGACATCTTACAAACTTTGCAACATACTCCAAGCATGTGTTGTCCTTTTGAAAGGTGCAAGTAACTTATTATATGTTTAAAATGATAATTTAATTAATTTTATCTGTAGCATTGAGTACATTGAGCAGTTAAATTTCAATATGTTCAATTATGTAGTACTTATTTGTTTGATGGCAGTGAAGAGATTTTAATGTAGATATTTAACTTTAGGAATATGCCCATTATTTGTATACAGTTGAAATGGTTGATTTGCAAATATATATAAGTAATACTTCACATCATGTATACATTTAAAAGTAAACATGTTCAGTCATTAAAATATATTGTATGCAATAAATTGACAATTGTATTTCACTGACGAACATTTATTGCACTTATGTACATTAGCATTGTGTCATTATTAACCAGAAATATATATGTAGATGTTTTGGTTTAGAAAAGACATAAGAATATATGTGTGAATTAACTGAGTTATTATTTTTGTTTGATTTGAAATTATAAATCAAATAAAGGTTTAAACAGTGTAATTAAAATTTGTTAATTATATGTATGGCCAAATAATATCACTTATAAGCTGGCATAAGTATTGTACAATGATTGAGTCAATATTTCCAGTCATGTCACTGTAATAAGAGTGACATGTACAGTGTTTCAGCTATAAGTTTCAAGACAATTTCATTAATCGTATAAATTAATTGTAATTTCCTTTCTCTGTAAGGCATGCTTACTTTTCCACCTTCTTAATCATAATACCTAAGGTGTATATGATTTGTTAATTAATACTGGTAATAATGAAACATAAATAAAAAAACACCACCGTGCAGAAGAACTTTTAATTTTATTTTTAAAAATATATAACAGTAAATTTCAAGATCCTTTGAATTGCCAGGACAGTTGGCCAGCCATGCACACAAAATGAATCCAGCATTTTCTAAATGTATCAGCAACCTGAAAATAAATACAAAAACAAGAATTATACAGTAAGTTCTACTAGCATCAACTACTACTAACTAGATCTACATTGTTAATGTATTTCCAAATGTAATAATTATAAAATGGTGATACAATACACATTTACTTTTGCTGTAATACTTCTTACTTTAACACTAACTCAATATTGGTGATTGGTCTTTATAGCATTATTAGAAATCAAATTAACTACAATACGCATTAACTGCTTACACTGAATTAGTTCCTGAACACTTATCCGAATATCCGACATAGACATCAATTTAATTTGGGTGTGCTTTTTTACAAAACTACAATTTATGCTGACATGGCAAGCATGCATATAAAAAGACAACACAAAGGTTGAATGAAAGGCGGAAAATGATTACAACGACACGTAAAGAAGTACGTAATTTTCAAGTTCGTTTAAAATCGCCTATAGAAAGTAACGTACCTCAGCCATCTTTGTTTAACCGGTGTTACCATAGGCGATTTGGGTGATGCCAGACCTTGACCACGAAGTAAGTAAAGATCGGGTACCAAAATAATCCACCGCACTCATCTGTCGGAGAAACTGTCTATGAGCGTATAGACACTGTGCTTTGTGCCCTTAAAGACAAATGTCACTCTATTGTTGAAAACACTGTGTTGATTTTCTCATGGTTCATGCTTTCCATGAATAACTGTACTTCTAACGGTAATATTAACCGTCATCAAATAGACAAGTCATTTAAAGGGCCTACTATGAAACATGTTGAACATTTTAAGAAGTTTACAATATATATTAAATTCAATAATTTACGAACTAAAAATCACTTGGTAAGTTTTTGTCCACCAATAAGTAAATTTGCATGGAAACAAAACGCAAATTTGTTTATAATTTACCTATTTTTTTCTCCATTTGCTGTACCAATCTTTTTGTTCAATTTTGGATACTAGAATATAATGTTGAGACGACCCTCAAACTTGAAACACTTCACTGACCACAGTAACGGGATTTCTCCATGCAAAGATCATGCATGGGATTAACATTCCTTTGACGGGAAACTAGGACACCCAATTATGTCTTTAATTACTGCATATTAGGTCGTTTACCGTGATTACTCGCTTGACACAGACACTCCTCTCTCCTAACCGCTATAACTTACTTTTTTTTTTCCGAAATAAAAGGCAAATATTTAGGCGAACAGACAATCTAACAAGGCTTACTTCCGAAAACTACAGTGACTCCAGATTATGTGGCTTTTTGTTGTGATGATGACGATACAATTATTGGTGAATGTAATACCTGTATAGGTCTCCAAGATGGCGTCGTTGATGCTGAGGTTTGGTCGGTTTTTTATTTTACAATGAATTTCTGTAATGACACGCAAATGTTTGTTATGTTCAAATGTTATTTAAGTTTATTAAGTATACATGTACATTTCTGACATAATATGACCTATATTTTTGTGAGAAAATGTGCAAAATCTGATTGCCCTTGAATGTTGACAGAAAAGAGTGGCCTTGACCTTCGCATGTTTTCTGTCAAAATTCTTAATAATTTACAAATCAATTTTGAATGTTGTGCATGAACAATTATTTCCATTTTTTGTAATTAAATGTTTTCTTTAATCGATCATTATCGGTGTTGTTATACTCACTTGACAATCTAGTTTTATTAGGCCAGGATTTTTTGATTTTACGGTTTACAAAACCGGCGAACGTAATTTTTCCGAAAGTGAAAAAAAATAAATAATAGAATTACGATTTTTTTTTTTTACGATGAGGGACGACACGCTCAAAATTTCGAAATATTTTGAGTACGAATGTAATAATTTGCTCTGCAAGTCCGTTTACTTCCGTGACACTGCTTTTTGTTTTTGACGGTATCACGCGATGATTGCCGATCGAGATCGACAAATTGTTCCGGAATTTCACGGTCTGTTCTTTTAAGCATGGCGTCCGCCAGGGAAAGCGATGTATATTTCCAGGTGGCGTTAGTAACTTATAACACGGTGACCAAAAAGATCTTCTTGCGGGCCCATCGCAATGAAGATGTGGGCTCAGCTTTGGCCCGTATAAACCTACAAGAGAACGTCATGGTTTGTACATGTTTGCATGTTCTTTTTGATATATGTTTTCGTGACACAATGAGAAATTCTTATTTGCCTTGTATTTTGTTTCTGTCAAAATTCAATGTAATGCAATAATTTAACACGCACACTTTGTAGCAGTTCAGTTTATGACTGATAAATTTCATATATACATGAACATTTAGCATTTACACAGAATTGATTTTTTGAAATATGTTAAAACTGGTTTGTCTTTTTTAATAAGAATTTAGATTTAATATTAAAGAATCCAAAAAATTAACGTCATGTTATTCGGACTTATCTCTCAATGTAGTTAAATTTTATATTTGTTTTTTGAGACCTCACAGCAATTATTTTCAAATTTGCGTTGTGTGGTTAGCTAAGCTGGCTCGGTTTGCAAGAACGGTTTGCAAGGCATGTGTTCTAGCCATCGTGGATTCCAGTCCTGCACAGGTTAACTTGTTTTCTTTTTAAAAGGCGTTTCACGCCAATATAAATAAACATTTATTTTTATTAAATACAGGTGAAAAGTATTGCTGCAGCTAGCGCGTCTGATTCAAGTTCTACCAAAACATCGCTTGATCCATCAACACCTGTACAGGTCCTGCTCGACTTTGACACAAAATTCCTTACAGTTGAGCTGAAGGATGTTGACGGTATTTTTTTTATTAAACTTATTTAATACAAAACATGCGTATAAAACTGTAGAAAGTTTTATAAGCAACAGCTTTGGTACTTTAATTCAACATCATTCATCATCATTTACACTCACACTGAGTTATTAAACAGGTTCATATAAAAATTAATTACTCAATATTTTAATGGAATTTGTAAATATTATTTTTGCATCCATTCTGTGTTCCCACAGTTGATTATGACTAGTGCACATTTTCTGTGATTGCCATTCACTGTCCTGCCTAAATAGTTGTTGAGAATAAAAATGCATGAAGATTTTTTTTCTGTATTAAACTGGTTTGGTGTTCAGGCTTGTTCAATGTTTACTGGTATTAAATGAGTATTTAATAAAAAACATCATTTATATGATAATTTACAAAATTTGCTCAAGAGTAGGTAATAACTTCAGGTGCATGTATATCTATGTAAATACAAAATAACATCCATTTGCAGATCCCATGACAGATGCAGAAGCAGGGACCACAGATGTTTTCAACATACTTATGGCGGCTCAGAAATCTTATACTCATCTTCCGAAAGAGAGGTATTATTAAATAGCTATATATTGCCGTTTGTACTTCAATGGACATGATAAACATGACTCAGTATTTGTATCAATGCCAATAATTATTATTTAAAATCAACTTTATTGAAGTATTGCATTCACATGCCGGTAGTCAGTTTATGTATTAAATAGTTTAATACTGCATTTGATATCCAGATTAATATTAAAATTTAATATACACATCCAAAATTAGAGCATGCGGTGGTGTATACTTTCAATCACGAGGGTTACCAAATGCAATATACCTACACAAGCTACAGGATTATATAAAAGCCCTTATATTTCAGATATATTAATGGCGATATTCGTTCACGTTTTTATAACCAGGTATGGTTTTTTGTGAAGTGGGTGATGGTTTTACTGTGTGAATATTGCCTCCAGATTAATTAGATCTGGCTCCTATTAACCAAACCTACTCAGCTAACATCCTCTGTATTCTAGTAGTATTAATATTCTGATACTTATAACTCACATATAATATATATAGCACCATGTTTTAAATAGTTCTTTCACTGTCGCTTTAAAACTCTATTTGCCTTTTTTTTATAATATAGCTTTCATTAAAAGAATGAGAGCTAGTGTACTGCCCCTGCAATAGCGCTCTTGTTTTATGATACGCTGACTCATCCATCCATTTCTTCTTCATCTCTATCCATTCAATGCCAATGCTTTATACATCTTGTGTTCATGCAGCTGTCGATAGTATATACTAGTATAGTATGACTATGTAGAATTTTATTTCTGCTCTGTTTGATGCATTTTACTTCTACTAGTTTAATATCTGTAGTAGAATCTTAATATTATTATTTACATTTATCATGCACAATTGTTATGTAAATACTTCTGTTTATATTTAACAAATGTTTGCTGACAAATTCATAATAAATTAGATAAAATGAGAGCATGAAGTGTACATTCAATATAATATATACAAAGTGTACATATTTATAATATATCAATATACATCAATTGATGAGCAAAAGTATCAATGTTTTTTGTAGTATTGTGTAAATTCATGGCTGTTTATGGTATATACATCAAATATTTGAATATTCGATTGAAAAAATGGTTGAATATTCGAATACCCGGTACCAATTTTGGCATTCGTTCAATGCCATCGCTAGTATAAAATACTGAACTAGTGTATGCGTATGTTTTATACTATACAATTATCAGCTCACATATTAAAATATATTTTAGAGAGGTAAGACACTCCAAGGACAAGCTGTTCAACTCTGTGTTGCAGTTCTTGCAGAAGAAGGGTGTGGGCTTTACACCAATGCAGGCAAGTTTTAAGCGTCTGTTTATGACAGATTAATTTTTCATATATAATTTATATTTCCTACAGTTCAGGATTTTAACTTGGTCATGGTTTTTTTATACTACCTAACACTTCATACCTTTCTCTTATATTAACAATATTTTCAATTTATTCATATTTTCATATTTTAAATAAATATATTTTAAGATACCTATAAATCAGATGGATTAAAAACAAAGCAAGGTTTGAAAGCATTTTGTCGCATGTATGATTATCAAAAGAAATGACTGATTGTTACAAAACTGTCGTTTCATATAGGTTGAGACCACCGGCAAATACATCTGCACAACCCTTACTGAAACCCTCTGGTACTTGGACCCTCACTGGGAGAAGTTTTCTAGTCGTTGTATCGTATGTCCGGAGTTTGAGGAATTCCGAGGGTTCAACAATTGGAAGAAAATGAAAATAAAGGAGCCTAAGGTATTTAATTACAAAATACTTCAAAATGAAGTTAACATAATATTTAGCTCATGTAAACATTTTCTAATCCTTCAGTGTCTGGAATGGCCATGTTTGATTGTATGTACAAATATCAACACTTGTAGTATGTTATTACGCTCTTGTTGGCATTGATGAAGGTCCAGATTGAAAACCATGTCAAGATTTGTGAAAACATTTGTACCATATTAGAATCAAGCCAAATTAATTACTGGGTTAAATAACAGGATTGTTGTTTATACTAAATAAAAGCAGAGCAATGTAACAAAGAAAACATAACATTTATTTTTAATATTTCATTACTATACTGACTATAAAAAATTCTTAATAAAAATTACTCTACCTTCAGGTAACCAATGAAGAGTTACATGACATGGTAACAAAGATGGTCACCATGACTTCCAGTGGGTTCTTTCTGAACCCAAAGTTCAACCAGTTCAAATGTATGTGCGAAACACTAGTTGAAGCAATGAGGAAATATGGACAAATATTGGACAAACAAGCAGGACGAACTGCTTCCCAGAAAGAACTGGCACAGCCAGTTCGATCTCTAAATGATAACAATGTATTGAGACATATAAAACTTGGAACAGATAAAAAATACACACTTGTTGAAGAGTCTTTAAATAAACTTAAAGACTATGAACCACTATTCCTGTTCGACTATGAGCCTGATGATGCATACGAAAAAAAAAAGTGGCTAGAAAACCTAACATTACCTTACCCAGTAAAATTGTACTGCCACAAATTCGGAAATTACATGGGCAACCACAGTTTGATATGGAAAAGTCCGACAGACATTGTGGATACATGTAGAGCTACAGGGGACTTGGAAGCTATAACGGCCATAAAGAATGACTTGCCAACGTTTTCTACGCGAACTATGAGAAAATCCTTCTTTGAAAAGTATGCCCATGTGGGAGCAAAACCGGCTATTTTGCGGCACATGTATCGGTTCCTCACCGACGACAACACTGCTCCAGAAAATGAAAATGAAAGCGCTGTGGATGAACGAGTTTCTGCTGCTGGCTGATAGTACTGATCTTGTGTACGATCTGAGGAGGAATAATGGTCGGACAAAAGACCCAGAACTGGACCCATTTTGGGACGCCTTAGAAAAACACTTTGAGAAGGTGTCGGTTGTACATGAACGTAGACATGGAGAGCACATGTATATGCCTGTAGAAATTAGTCTTGAGTCACTTATAGAGACCGTGAAAAAAGATCTTCCACAAGACTCCAGGGTGCCTTCTCCCTCATGGCTTTCCTTCAACTTTTGGCCTACTAACCCGTATATCAAAAGTGCTATGGCTTATACAGGACGATTCAATGTAAAGTATGCCGTCCAGCAGCGGATGACTAGGGCCCGTCACCCTGACTCTGACTTTGCATTTACTCAGTATATGTTGATGAAGGAATTGGCTGTGAGTGTTAGAGATGAAAGCCTATTCATATGTCTAGATGATAAAAGTGGCGTTCCTATTGGGGAGCCAGGGAAACCGGTTTCAACAGGAGTAAGAGCACACAATAAATCACTTGTTCTAACAGGAATGAAGCTCAGTGCCCTTGACCATGATTTCCATATCCATGGGGCAGTGCCATCAGTCATGTTCAAGGTCAATATTCCAGAACACTGTTCCGATTCTTTCTACAAAGGGTCAGTTTATGTCACTGTCAAAGAAAAGGTGTTTAGCCCATCATCACCTATGAGACATGCCACCGAGTGCATGAAAATCCTAAGACAAGAACATTCAAAGGACACACTTTCACTAAACAAACCTATATTGTTTGTCTACACCGACGGTGGCCCAGATCACCGGTCTAACTACTGGTCAGTGCAGTTATCCTACATCAGCATGTTCTTAGCCTTGGACCTTGATATGCTGATAGCTGTTCGCACTGCCCCAGCTCAGAGCTACAATAATCCTGCAGAACGCTGCATGAGCCTACTGAATATTGCCTTGCAGAATGTTGCCTTACAGAGAGAACGAATGACTGATGCATTTGAATTGAAGGTTAAAAGTTTATCATCACTTAACAAACTCCGCGATGCAGCAACCAGAGATCAAGGTCTGAAAGAAGCTATTGTAGAATCACTAGAACCAGTGCAGGCAGTCCTGAAACAACGTTTCGCAAAGCTTAAACTTCATGGTGAATATGTGTTGGTACATGATGCCGCTACTGAAGACGAGATTGACCAGGCAAATGTTGGTCTACAAATATTCAGTGATGATCATGACAAGCCAGTATCCTGCCAAACTCTGCAGCAAGCATCGGCACGTCTGAAGTGGTTTGTGAACACTCACTGTCGCAGACGGACATACACCTTTCAGGTATTAAATAATCAAAACATTCTGTTTTGCAGGTGCAACTTACGTAAGAATTAAATATTATAAAGATATAAGCTATTTACACTTTGCTTTTAAATTGCTGAACCAAGTTTGTCATTGGACCTGTGCTAGTGATGTTATGATATCAATGACATGTTTTGTGTAGATCATTTTTTATGGATGTTGACTAGTGATGGTTTTCCTTTTTCTGATTTTAAGCAGTTATAAATATGCAAAAAATATTGAATTTTTTTTATTTTTATAGATTTTAAAATCATAAGTCCTTTAATAGTATAACAAGGAGATGCCTTGTTCTTTCATTTGTACAGATTCGAAAGTGTGATGGAGACGCCACTCACTGTTGGTTCTGTACCCTATTCCCAAAGAGAATGGAAGGATCTAACCTTCAGTGGCTGCCAGACCCAACGAAGGGCCCGGATGATGCGTATTTACCCCTCGAGAGTTGCATTGGAACAGACACAGCTGATGACAAACGTCCATCATTGGATGGAAAGGTCTGTCCCACAGACGCTGATAAGAGAAACAAAACACACTTAAATGCAGGTAAATGTTTATCTTGTGTATGTTTAATATTTAAAAAATATAAAGTATATAAATGATATATAAAAAACCAAATCAGTACCTTCTGGGTATGCTCTTATTAAAATAAATCGACTAGAGAACGTAACTTTCCCTTTGAGATGAACACCATATGCCACAACTCCTAGTCACATTTATGAAATGCTAAACTAAATATTAAAGCCTTAAAAAAGCTTTAAAAAAATTCGAATGGATTGGTGCTAGTTTTCATATTATATGGTCTTAACTGGTTAATCTCACAGAGTTTAATATTAACATCATAATATCGATACATTTTAGCCCAGGTCAGAGAGTTTATTGTCTGCCAAGAGTGCAGAAAAAGAAGAGTCGTGTACTGCAGACACAAGTTGTCACCAGCTCAGGTACTGAAATCTTATGTAAATATCTATCCATCTATCTATCGATGTATATATAGTCGGTGTCAGTGTAATATTGATTTCATTCCCATATTATTAAAGTGAGGTCAGAAAGTCATATATTTACAAGTGGCCCATGAATGAAAATGTAAATTGTTGTGATGTTACTTTAATAAATGTATTAAAATATATATATTACTGACTAATCCCAAACTTATGTTGTGTACAGAAGACGCAGTTTAACCGACTCCTTGAGTCTCAATCATACACATGCGGGTCACCACTGTTTTCGGAGTTGCACCCGCTATATGATGAGGTGTTCGTTCGTGAAGCTGTCCTGTGCAGCACTGAGATAGAAACCACTTACTACTCGGGTAGATTCACTTGAACATTATGCACAAAGTGTTTCAATGCTATTAATATAAAGAACTATGGTCAATGAGCCAAGTGATTATTAATAAAGGATTAAATGTTAAAATGTCTGCAGTTTCAAATATGTAGACTGGTTCAAGTGTTTGTTAATTTCATTCTAGTATGCATCAATATCAAATACACAAGTACAATTGCCATCCAAGGAATGTAGTAATTAATATGAAGCAATCAATTTTTGTCGTATTTAAATACTAGTACAAAGTCAATTTTACCCAGCCACTCCATCTTCAGTTAAATAGTATTTATTTCAGTCTGATCATTAGTATCATGTTTTTCATATACGAACAACGAAATGCATATTTTATACTATTTATTTGTATGCATATTAAAGAAATGTAAGTCTAAATGCATGTTGTTTCTAAAATAGCGGTGACACAGAAGTTTCTGCTGATCTGCTTCTTCTGTGGAGACACTGACATACTGGGGGCTGAAGAAGAGCCAATTCTGTCCCTGAAGAAGCAGTACAGTATAGTGAGGCCTATATGCCGTGGCTGCCTTGAGTCCGGAAAATCTCCTGCTACAAGAAATGCCCTGAAAATAAATAAAAAGAAACGATAGAACGACCACTCGTGATGTTGATATTGTTATGAAGTTAATGTCAGAGTAAATTGCTAAATGGAAATCGTTTGTTGTGTTAAGATTCGGATTTTTTTTTTTTTTTTTTTTCGACCTGCCAGAGGACATATTTCCCAAAAAAATTTGTAAACCAGAAAATAAAAAAATCCTGGCCTTACAATGTATGCTGCTTGAGTGTTGAAGGCTTGACCTTATTACGGGTCAGGTTTTTTTTTCCTTATATAATAGACGCCGAATAATGACGTCGTCCCCTAGCAAATTAGGCATACTTTTTCCCCATTTCTGGTAGAAAAATTCCCCTTTGTATAAATTTTCCCTACTGACTGATTCAACTTTGTTATTAATTCAATCGTAAAATGGAATGAATGGAGCTTGGCAAATGTAAACAAGCCATTCTGCTGTATTTATTTTATGACATCCAATATTTATTTTGCCACATTCAAGCGGAAGATCTCTTTGCAAGTATGGAATATAACGATAAACATTGTGTCCACCAGGTGTCGCTTCTCGCAACTAACCTGTGTGATTTCGCGCTGTGCATGATGGGTAAGCACTACATTTATATGGCGCCAACTGGAGCATGAATCGCTTCCCTTAAACATTCAGGGTTCGAGCTGGCAATCGCCAATGTCGCCAAATGCGACAAATTTTCAAGTTTGGCGATTTTTCTGGAGACAGCGTTCTTTGTCCGAATTATTTACTATTGAAATGATGTAAGCGCCATTTTAGCCTAAGCGGTCTTGCTGACTCGGTTAACCTCGACAGCTATCGTGCATGTATTGATTTTTAGTGATGCAAGTGGTACGAATGAATTAACTGAAGCGTGAAAGTGAATGCATATCGATAAGGTGATAACATGCGACTGATTATATGGCCCAAGGCAATTAGAATGGCAGGTTAATTGCTTTTTCTTTAATTGTCGATACTGGCAATTAATAGAATAGTGCAATGTTTGTAACAGATTGAGGATGAGATCAAACGATAATTAGGAATCAAAACATAAGTATGCAATGTTTTCAACACGTTGACGTTCATGACTAAACCTGGACCTATAAAAACAAATAGGTCCTTGGATTAAATAAGCAAAAGTCCATAATTAAACAGTTTGTTGCGACAATTGGTATGAAATGTTGAATTTGAAAATGAAAATTCACTTGTCAAAAGGGCCAATTCAGACGTAAATACTCCTTGTAAAAAATGTTTGTTACATTCTGATGACGTTTCATCTCCATCTAACGTGCTCAAACTTCAAAATTCTCCAGTGAACAGAAAATTTAAAAGACTGTTAGAAGTTGGAATTCTTTTAGTCTATGATTTTCCGTTTCCTTTCCAGTGTACCTTGGCTTGCCTAATTTTTGCCATTGTATTTATATATTTATGTATTAATATGTATAATATTTATAAGTAAAATTGTAACATTTATGCATTGTTAAATGTCTACTTTAAGAACAAATATTTTTGATTTTAATACACATATTAATAGTGAATTGCTAAAATATTTCTTGTTGCAACCATTATGCTCCATGGACATATTTTACTCCATTTGTATATGAAATATGCTGTTTTTTTACATCTTAAATTGATTAAAGAGATATATGGTGTTTTGTTTATTTATTGTATTCTTCATCAGGAATAATCATTAATGCATTACAGTAAGAGTGAAAGTATAAGTTATATATAGTATAGTTATATATAGTATGCCACCCGAACTTCTCTTACTAAAAAAATATGTGCGAGGCCTAATTGGCTCCAATTTTTCAAATTTGGCAAAAAAAGTGGCGACAACTTTTCAAAAGTCAGAGCGAATCTTGTACATGAGCAATATCGTCATACAGTCTTGTAGGACGTAACTTGGTGCAAGTAACTCAATCTGTACATCATTTAATTCAATTTGAAAATATTATCCGCCGTTGTTTTCAATAATAAAAACGTTTTTATCTCTATTTGCTCACTTGTACATAGTGTTCGAAAGTATAAACTGCATGACAACGCAAGTAAAACGCATTTTATTGAACAAACAGGTATAAACAGTTATCATGGTTAAACATAGTTTTAATAAGAATATACTTAAATTGTCCTTGTTAGGAAATTATTTCAGTCATCCGCAGACTATGTCTTAGTGTATGTACCATTTAGCCAAATATGCATAGTTGGCAGTTCCCACTATAGAGGTTAGACGAAAGCAGTGACGTCACACTCTGTATAGAATGGACGATAAAAGCTAATAATGAAAGATGATTTTTCGTACATCTCCATAACAGCGATCGATTGGATCAAATATTTTGACAAGTTTGCACGTGGTTTTAATGACATAGTGGGGGATGGTTTACGACTTAAGAAATAAACTTACCATGTCGCACAATTGGAGGTTCTATAAAAAAAAAAAAATCAAGGAAAAACTCAAAGCAGGTGAATCCAAAAACATTAGGTTACATAATATTTAAGATTGTGACGCAGTCTTTTATAGGCCTAAATTATGTAAAAACACTGTATTGTCAAAATTCGTAAAGTTAGAGTGCAGTTATTTCATATGCATATTGTTCAACTTGTTTGTCATATTATGTCATGATTTCTTTGGTATAATTTGCCTTTTCCAGGACTTGTTCATTAAACTGATTGTGTTTTTGATCACCCCTGTTACAGTACTGTATTTATAAACTCGTCATGTACTCATGGACACCATTACATTGGTTTGTGAAAATTTTGTAATTGCCCATTGCTTAAAAGTATCCAGTTTGGTGGTAAGATCAGTTTTACTGATGTAGTTATATATGTACAGTAGGTGTCTTATGGCACTAATTAATGATTAAATCTGCAAAAGATTTTAATTACACATGGAAAACTGCATTTTAACATTGGTGTAATAAAACAGCTTATTCTATGTTGGAAGTCTCATTCTAACTTTTTTAAGGGAATGGCCCTGCTTTCATGATGGTGTGTTGTCAGTTTTGTATGGTGAAATCGACTATTGTTTTTTATCAATAATTATTTATGAATGTACAGTATTTTTCAGTTTTGCTTCAATATATTAAGGTTTAAATGTGAAATTATCATTTATAATGTTAAGTTTATATTTCCCCCAAAATGCATTGAACGCGCTATTTTTTACACCAAAACCTGAAATTCACGCGTTTTTCCCCTTTTCACGGGCTAGGGCCCCTTCCCCACTGTCTGAAAAAAAAACCTGCTGGTGTACTTCCAATTTGAACTAAATTGTGAATTGTACGGTCCTATAATTTACCATACATAAATTTTACCTATTTTAAAACAAAAAATATGTTAATTTAATCAATAAATCTGTTAACATGTATATTATATCGTATTTCGTTTTATTTGACCTAGTTTTCTAACCATGTCATTGCCGCCATATTTGTTTTTGTTGTTACCTATTACAGGTGGATATATAAAATTCACACACACACAGTTTTACTGCAATAAACATTTAGAATACTGGCGGTGCCTAAATCCGCCACTTGCCTAAATCCGCCACCCCTTCCGAATTAGCGTTTTTTTACTGCGATTTCTATTTTGTTGATCTCGATCAATCAGATACTTTCCCTTTACAACACTGACAAGTTTTCATCTTGATTTGTGCATAAATAAATATTTAATCAAATTATTGTGTGCATAACCCCTAAATGCAAACAAACTGCATGCGGGGAATCTATTTCATACTTCGCATGCGCAATTTTGCGGCCCAGCATGGTGTCCATGATAACATTTAATTATTGTGTTTTAATATTATGTCCATGTGATCATGTGCAGCATAAAAATAACAATTATTTATTGGCAATACATACAATAAAATGCGGAAAAAAAACTGCATATTAAGAGCGCAAATGTCTTGTTACTCAAAACCCTCATTATTTGTCCCACGTGCACACAGGGACGAAGTTTCAAAGCTATTTTTAGAAATACCAATGAGTTTTTGAAGAAATTGGTACATTGTATTAACAACAGACTACGTGCTGCTTAATATAGCAAATTAAATAAGAACAATAGTCAAATGTGGAATAAGCATGTCGCGGTTCCTGATCTGCGATTTTCCCCAAGCAACTTCGGATCACCGTGACTATTAAATGGACCTTCAATAAACAAAAGTGGTAGTTTTGCCAAAAGAAGTTCATAGAAGTTGGTTTGAAAACAGAATTCATAAACAATACATGTAATTATTTTCGAGCAATTTGAACATTTTTAAGAGGGGTGGTGGATTTAGGTACTCCCCGCCCATTTTTTTACAATGTTTAGGCCTTCAATCTCAACAAATATTTTTCACTTGCCAGCTTTTTGAAATGTAACAAAAATATGCCAGCAAATGCACATTAAACCTAACTTGATTGATCATATGAATTTTTATGTCAATCGGTAAACAACTTTTGAAAATATCGTAAAAATAGCCCCCACATGTGGCGGATTTAGGCACTGCGCCAGTACTGCAGAAAACAACAAGATTAATTGAATTTATATTTGTGACCTTTAATGGAGAAAAAAAATGACTTGTTGAATATATGGGTTGAAAAGGTGAATTATGGAGACTTCGTGCCAGCAGACTACGTACCACTATTCTGGAGACTTCGTACCACATATGAATATAATTTATATAGACGATCTGTTCAAATAATGTTTACATGTTTATAATAAGTTATTATATGTTCTACATTTTTTTGTTGATTATGTGACTGTCTTTCAATAATAAGTGTTATTCTAATGTAACTTGTATGTTATTACTGAGATAATACATGTAAATTTTTATAATGATGTATATTATAATACAGAATAATTATGTCATATTTTTATGATAAAACGAATGAGAAAATAGTATGATTTATCATGAAACGAATAAAGTATTAACTATTTAACAGTTTTAGAATTTAGAATGTAACCTTATAATAACTCATTAAACTCGTGTGTATTATTTGCTTGTGTTCAATAAAAGCAGTTTTCATGCCTCATTAAATAATTAGTGTGATAATTGATTGTTAATTACGTAACATTCACAACGTTTTAACTTGGATTTCGTGTTTATTTTCTTGATATAACATAATTTTGTGCATGTTCCCACATAGTAATTGCATATGCATGTACATTGCCGACATACATGCCCTTAACGATATTGTTATATCAAGAAATATATATAAAGAATGATTAGGAATGTAGCTCTCATTGTTCATCTTCTCCATGATGTAAATATATGATGTTCATTTCCATATGTATAGTATGTCTTATCATTTCCTGGAATAAACTTGTAAAAATGCCTTTTAATTCATTTCTTCAACCACATTAAGACAATAAGCTAACAAGATTAAACATTGTTTTTTTGGCGTTATTCGCGTCTCTACTGTTAACTCTACTGTACACATTGTCGTTAACATGTATCGAAAAGTGTGAACGTGTATATTCCCTATATTTATTTCCATATGTGGTACAAAGTGTCCAATAATGGTACGATATTTTAGTGGCACGAGGTTGTAATGGTACGAAGTCTCCAACATCCGAAAAGGTTCTGTCCCTCTTTGGGGTTTCTGGAAAACCTGACACTCAACTGACGGTTTCATTTTATATAAGCCCATGAAATCAAATCAACACTGTACAGACTCAACTGATGGGGTTCTCATTTGTTTCCAATAGCTATATGCTGCAAATACAAACAAAATAAACATAAAATCATTTCAGACTTCCTACCTTTCCATGGTCAAGTTGCGATTTGTAATTGAAATTTAATTGATATGTGAGAATGATCCAAAGTTTAGTGCAGTAGGATAAGCAGCTTTATGCAAATGAGCTAAGTGCATTAGGGGATTTGATTATGTCATAGATAAATTTGGAACAGTTGAAATGTGGTGTTTTGTCACGTACTTGATAAAAATGGAGAAATTGTATGCCTGAAAACACAATCTTTGGGCAAAAATAGAATAGCTTGAACTAATTATTGTTATTTCTTTATCTATTTACATTTTAGGACAACGTTATTTCCATTTTTTGTTAGATAACAGTTGGCGCGAACGAGTGACTAAAAACGAAACTGGATATGGCTATTCTGGGCATGGTAAAATATGAAAAGCGGAATACACCGGTCATAGGGTCAATAGTCATAACACTGCACTTATTACATGAAACACTGCACGTGTAGCTCGCGTGGAGCTCCCGTGCTTTTAGGAAAAATGCATGTTATTCATGCTGCTGCGTACTAAAATGTATGACAAATTCTCGTGTGTCGTTTTATAAAATAACTAACAACAAAGAGGACATGATGTGCATGTGTATAGTACAAGTATCTCAAGTATACAAGTGTAGTGTGCTTGGGTGAGAACCAGCCACCAGGTTAGCTCAGATGATAGAGCGCCATGCTAGTGTAAGGCGGTTGTGGGTTCGAGCCCCGCACCTGGTGTACTTTTCCTCCCAGGTTTACTTTAAGGGTGTCAGGAGTACACGGCAGGAATGCCTGGAGTTGGCCTAAAAGGTTAATCTTTTATGGAAGGAGGAGTGTAGTATGGCTACACCGTGCTAGTGTTGGGGCGGTCATAGGTTCGAGCCCCACACCGGACGCACTTTTCCTCCCAGGTTTACTTAACAGCACAGCATGCCAGTATCCATCAAATTGGGAAATTGGCGATATGAAAACTTTCAATTGTAAAAAGTTTAAAAAAGAAATTTAATTAATGATTAACTAAAGCTAGTGATATTGATTGTACTTAGGATTTTCTCAATTCTGGTTTGGGAATTTTTTCATTCCAAATGAGAAAAATTAACCATATTTGGCATTGAGAATTGGTCGTTTCACCAGACCCTGCTAAATGAGGAAACATAATCACTGGATTAGTTATATCATCCAGTAGTTATTGTTTATCTGGAAATTTAATGCCTACACCCATAGGCACTTCCAACTAGACCTTTTTTGATAGCAGTTTTCTCAAAGTGACAAATCCGATCAGTTTCAAATTTTGCGCAGCACCATCATACACAATTTCCAATACAGGTATGCTAAAAATCGAACGGTTCAGTTATCATTTATATGTCCTCATGCTCGCAGGTGTCAAAACACATAATTGCACGAGAAAGTCATGGTGTATGTAGCTATTTGATGCAGTTTATAATCAAAGTATTTAACAATGACAGTCTAACAAAAAGACATTTAACATCCATCATTTAATGAATAACACCATCCCACAATGAATAATATATTTTTCCAAAAATGTAAATCATATGCAAATTAATCTGCAATTTTATCCAATCTTTTTACATGTGATTAACATTTAACCTAAATTGCACAAAGGAGCACGTGATAAACTTCTAATGTGTTTGTGATATTAAATGAATGAAAATTAATCACTTAACAATAGCTAGGGAGGGGTTTTAAATGTTAGTGGCAAAACCTGGAAAGGGCTACTATGCAGTATACAGGACGTGCGTGCGCCATTGGTAAGATGCTGCATTCCGTGTACTTAGGTATGGAGTAATTATTATAAGATAAACTTTCTCTTAAGATTGAAATTTATTGAATCATTATTTTAATGATTCTTAATCAAAATAAAAGGAAAATAACGAACAAATTTACTCTTAATTTATAACAGTGAAATTTATTGAATCATTATTTTCATGATTCTTAATCAAAATAAAAGGAAAATAATGAACAAATTTACTCTTAATTTCTAACAGTGAAATTGACTTCATTTCGTTTTCGCATTTTTGAGAATTTTTGTTTTGATATGTTTATTTTTGTTAGGTTTTGTATGAAAACGAAATTCTAGAGAAAAGAAATTAAATAAATCGAAGTCTAATATATTTTATTTTATGTTCTTGAAAAGTTAAGAGAAATTTGGGCTAAAAATACAAAAGTTAAAGCTGATTAAGAAGGTCTAGTTAGAAGTGCCGATGGGTATAGTTGTTGCTTAGGTGATACCACTGGTTTGACCTTCACATTGCCATGTCAAACCTTTAGTAACGTTCGGGTCAATCTGGAGAAGTACAGATAGACGTAACTTTCAAACAAATATTTTGGTAGATTCCTAAATATTAAATATAAAGTAACTTCAGTGATTTCCCAATGTAATTTGCAATAGCTATAATCAGTACTGTCCATAGGTTGCCAAGCCTTTCAGAACAATCCCAGACTACAGAAAGCTATATAAAATCAGTGATCATCTGAAGATTAAAGGGAATTCTCTATTTGATCATCAGTACATCATAATTATCATCGTTATATTGAGATATTCTACAAAGTTATGCAAAAACACATAATGATACTTGCCCGTCATTACTCCTGTCTGTTCTCTAGTTTTTTTCTCCATTTAGAATATGAATGCAATACAGTATATCCAAAGTTCACTAACTAAACTAAGTCAAAATTATTTGTGATTATTTTTTCAGAGCTGCTTATAGACAGCCATTGGCTGCAGCTGCAGTCAAAAACACAGTGTTTGTGAAATCAAGGTATGTCCACTCATACATTTTATCATTTTGTAAATATTAAAGATTATGTAAAGTTTATGCAACATGTGTATTTGTGTTTTGGTAAGTATGTTTTTATGTTATTAATACAGAAATATATTAATTAATTAATTATGCCCCCCTTCGAAGAAGTGGGGTTATATTGCTTTGCACCTGTCATTTTGTCGGTCGGATGGTAGGTCGGTCGGTCTGTCCGTAGACCATTTCGTTTCCGCACGATATCTAGAGAAGCTTCGACTTACAATCATTTAAGTTGGTATGCTGGTTACTTGGCAGGAAAGGAAGACGCCTATTGATTTTGAGGTCAACAGGTCAAAGTCACAGGGGCTTTTAACATGAAATTTGTTTCCGCACGATATCTAGAGAACGCTTTGACCTACAATCATTTAAGTTGGTATGCTGGTAACTTGGGAGGAAAGTAAGACGCCTATCAATTTTGAAGTCCACAGGTCAAAGGTCAAGGTCACAGGGGCTTGTAACATGAAAACTGTTTTCTCTGTAGACCATTTTGTTTCTGCAGGATATCTAGAGAACGCTTTGACCTACGATCATCCAAGTTAATATGCTGGTTACTCGGGAGGAAAGGAAGAAGCCTATCAATTTTGAGGTCAACCAGTCAGAGGTCAAGGTCACAGGGGCTTGTAACATGAAAACCGTTTCCACACAATATCCAGAGAACGCTTTAAAAGGACTTGTTCACTGATTTTTGCATTTTTAGGTTACCTGAGCACAAAGTGCTCATGGTGAGCTTTTTTGATTGCCCGTTGTCCCGCGTGCGTGTGTACATGCGTCAAGTTTTCATTCAAAAAACATCTCCTAAAGCACTTTGCAGATTTCCACCAAACTTCACAGGAATGATCCTTGGATGAACCTCTTTCAAAGTTGTTCAAATCTTTCCGGTCCGCTGCATAATTATGTAGGTTACCAGAGCTAAAAATATATTAAAAAAGTGTAAACTTAAAAAATCTCTGAAACCGCAGGGCCCAGAGGTTTCAAATTTGGTATGTAACATCCTATAGTAGTCCTCTACAAAGATTGTTCAAATTATGCCCCTGGGGTCAAAACGGGCCACACCCTGGGGGTCACATGGTTTATATAGAATATATAGCAAAATGACTTTAAAAATCTTCTCTCAAACCACAAGGCCCAGAGGTTTCATATTTGGTATGTAACATCCTATAGTGGTCCTCTACAAAGATTGTTCAAATTGTGCCCATGGGGTCAGAACTGGCTACGCCCTGGGGGTCACATGGTTTATATAGAATAGATAGCAAAATGACTTTAAAAATCTTCTCCTCTGAAACTGCAAGGCCCAGAGTATTCATATTTGGTATGCAACATCCTTTAGTTGTCCTTTACAGAGATTGTTCAAATTATGCCCCTGGGGTCAAAACAGGCCACGCCCCGGGGGTCACATGGTTTATATAGAATATATAGCAAAATGACTTTAAAAATCTTCTCCTGAAACCACAAGGCCTAGAGGTTTCATATTTGGTATGTAACATCCTATAGTGGTCCTCTACAAAGATTGTTCAAATTATGCCCCATGGGTCAAAACTGGCCACGCCCCAGGGTCACATGGCTTATATAAACTGAAATAGCAAAATGTCTTTAAAAATCTTCTCAGAAACCGCAAGGCCCAGAGGTTTCATATTTGTTTTGTAACATCCTATAGTTGTCCTCTACAATCGTTGTTCAATTTATGCCCCTGGGGTCAAAACTGGCCACGCCCTGGGGGTCACATGATTTATAGAGACTTGAATAGTAAAATGACTTTAAAAATCTTCTCCTCAGAAACTGCAAGATCCAGAGGTTTCTTATTTGGTGTGTAACATTGTATAGTGGTCCTCTACAAAGATTGTTCAAATGATGCCCCTGGGGTCAAAACTGGTCATGCCCGGGGGGGTGGGCACATGGTTTGTATAGACTTAAATAGCAAAATGACTTTTAAAATCTCCTCCTCTGAAACGGCAAGGCCCACAGCTTTCCTATATTTGGTACGTAACATTGCATAGTGGTCCTCTCCAAAGATTGTTGTTCAAATTATGCCCCTGGGGTTAAACCTGGCCACTCCGGAGGGGTCACCTGGTTTATATAGACTTAAATAGCAAATAACTGTAAACAATTTTACCTTAAACCGCAAGGCCCAGAGATTGTTCAACTTATGCCCCTGGGATAAAAATAAGCCACGCCTCGGGGATGCAAATTCCAATTGGGTTACAAGGTCTCAGGTGAGCGTCCTAGGGCCCTCTTGTTTAGCTCACCTGAGCACAACGTGCTCATGGTGAGCTTTTGTGATGGCCTTTTGTCGGTTGTGCGTCGTGCGTCAACATTTCATATAATCGTCATCTCCTCCTAAACCGCTTGGCAGATTTTCATGAAACTCCACAGGAATGATCCTTCGGTGACCCTCTTTCAAAGTTGTTCAAATCGTTTCAGTCTACTGCATATGTAGGTCACCAGAGCTAAAAATAGATTTAAAAACTGAAAACTTTAAAAATCTCTGAAACCACAAGGCTTGGAGCTTTCATATTTGATATCTGACATCCTCTAGTGGTCCTCTACAAAGATTGTTCAAATGATGCCCCTGAGGTCCAAACTGGCCACACCCCGGGGATCACATGATTTATATAGACTTAAATAGCAAAATGACTTTTAAAATCTTCTCCTCTGAAACCGCAATGCCTAGAGGTTTCATATTTGGTATGTAACATTGTATAGTGGTCCTCTACAAAGATTGTTCAAATGATGCCCCTGGGGTCAAAACTGGCCACACCCCAGGGTCACATGGTTTATATAGACTTGAATGGCAAAATGACTTTAAAAATCTCCTCTGAAACCGCAAGGCCCATAGGTTTCATATTTGGTATGTAACATTGTATAGTGGCCCTCTGCAAAGATTGTTCAAATGATGCCCCTGGGGTCAAAACTGGCCACACCCCGTGGCTCACATGGTTTATAAAGACTTAAATAGCAAAATGACTTTAAAAATCTTCCCTGAAATTCCAAGGCCTAGAGGTTTTATATTTGGTATGTGACATTGTATAGTGGTCCTCTACAAAGATTGTTCAAATGATGTCCCTGGGGTAAAAACTGGCCACATCCTGGGCGTCACATGGTTGTTATAGACTTGAATAGCAAAATGATGTTTAAAATCTTCTCCTCTGAAACCGCAAGGCCCAGAGGTTTCATATTTGGTATGTAACATTGGTCCTCTACACAAAGATTGTTCAAGTGATGTCCCTGGGGTCAAAACTGGCCACACCGGGGGTCACATGGTTTGTAAAGACTTGAATAGCAAAATGACTTTAAAATTTTCTCCTCTGAAAGTTCAAGGCCTAGAGGTTTTATATTTGGTATGTAACATTGTGTAGTGGTCCTCTATAAAGATTGTTCAAATGATGCCCCTGGGGTCAAAGCTGGGCACACCCCGGGGCTCACATGGTTTATATAGACGTAAATGGCAAAATATTTTAAAATTCTTTTCTGAAACCACAAGGCCCAGAGGTTTCATATTTGGTAAAAACATTATATCGAGACCTCGATTGGGATTGCATATTGGATGGGAGGGGTCAAGGTCACTGTTACTAAAAAAAGAAAAACGGTTTCTGCTCAATATCTTGAGAACGCATTGAGATATTTTCATAAAACTTACTACATAAATACATAATTTTGAGACCTGGATTGGGATTGCAT
The DNA here is from genome assembly GCA_027627225.1 of Congeria kusceri. NCBI lineage: Eukaryota > Metazoa > Mollusca > Bivalvia > Myida > Dreissenidae > Congeria > Congeria kusceri. Next base: position 51,470,506 of record CM051030.1, read on the forward strand.
ATGGGTAGGGTCAAGGTCACCGTTATTAAATATAGAAAATTGGTTTCCGCTAAATATTTTGAGAACGCATTGAGCTATTTTAATGAAACTTAATACATAAGTACCTTATATCAACACATTGCTTGGGATTGCATATGGGGTGGGTGGGGTCAAGGTCACTTTACTGAAAATAGAAAACAGTTTCCGCTCAATAACTTGAGAAAGCATTGTGATATTTTAATGAAACTTAATACACATATCTTATATCGAGACCTCGCTTGGGTTTTCTTATGGGGTGGGTGGGGTCAAGGTCGCTGTTATTAAAAATATAAAAACGGTTTAAGCTCAATAACTTAAGAACGCATTGAGATATTTTAATGAAACATACGTAGATACCTTATATTGAGACCTTGCTTTACGTATGTGGTAGGTGGGGTCAAGGTCACTGTTACTTAAAATAGAAAAAAGTTTTCGCTCAATAACTTGAAAACGTATTGAGATATTTTAATGAAACTTCATACATAGATATCAGGTGAGCGACTTAGGGCCATAGTGGCCCTCTTGTTTAAGTATGCCATTAAATGTCTTAACTTGACAGATTTAAGCATTTGAACTAAAAAGCTCAAGTATAGTACCAAGGCAAGTATTTTGAAAAAAGAAAAGAAAAAAAATGGTCCCATCGGGGTCTGAACCCAGGACCACCGGATTAAAAGACTATCGCTTTACCCACTCAGCCATTCCCACTTCTGTATACAACCCTGCATTATTTACCTTATGTGAGTGTTTCAATTCTACAATTTCAATAAAAACAACAGAAACACTCCAATTTATTCCATCGTTAAGCATTACAAACGCTTTATACTCATGAACAAAACGGTTTGTAAAGTATATTTCTAGGTCCGTAGTTTTATTTTGCTCCCTAGTACACACGGTTCTGTAATTTTTGGAATTGGAGATAAAAAGTTGAAAAATTGTCAATTTGTCAATCTGTGAACAGGTCCCTTTAACCTAGGATCATATAAATAAGTATGCTGGTTAGTCTTCAGGGAAGGAAGACCCCTATCGATTTTGAGATCAAGAGATCAAAGGTCACATGGGCTTGTACAAAAAAACAAAAAACATTTCCACTTAATAACAGATGAACCATTGGTGTATGGTTCTCAAACTATATAGGTACAATGGTCAGTTTGAGTAGATGACCTATTACATAGTGATAATTACTGAATACTTGGGTCGAGTCATCAAATTCGATAGGAAGAATGCTCTTGCAGAGAAGACAACTCCTATCAAGGTAATGGTTAACATGTCTCTGCTTAGAATTTTCAAAAACAGTACACTTCTGTGATGAGCAAAGGCTGCAAGTCGGGGGGCATACATTTTTGACAAAAATCTCTTGTTGATTCATAATTTAATCTTTGGCTTTTAGTAAAATGTTAAAAATTGTATTATTAACAGTTTGTGTATCTACAACAAACACCATGCTCTTTTTCAAATTATCATCTCTAAGTTAACTGTTACATTGATTGCAGCTTGTTAACTTTGCTTGTATTTCAGTGGCCCAATGAGTACTGTTCAAGCATACAAACAGATGGAGGAATACTGGAACAAGAATCGCAAACTGAATCGTCCACTCTCCCCACATCTGACCATATTCAAGTAGGTGATCGCAGGAATGTGTACAGGATACTCGGTCAAAATTAAATTACAGATTTATAAATGCTTTATTAGTTTACATGTCTGATGTCCATTAATTATGAGGTGAATGCTGGGGATTTCAGGGCTTGTTTTTCAGAGAATCGGGATGGGTACAGGCCCTATATTTTTTGGGAAAATGTCGCAATTAATTTTGGTGAAGTGGAACAAAAATCAAGATCTAATATCAGCTTTTAGGGGAAAATGCTTGATTTTAAAGGAAATCCTGCTTGGGTATGCAGTTTTGATAAGACACTTTGTATTTTAGTCTTCTGCTAGGCATAAGGTGGGGTAAACTAATCTCATACAAATCTTTTCATCATTTGGTAGGGAGTTTTATGTGTGTGATCATCAGTTGCTTATAATGACATCTCTAAATTTGTTTGACCGGTAACAAACAAACGTGGCCAGAATATAATTTGAGACAATCTTGGATCTTGGAATGTAATGTATGATTTTGAATGAATTTCCTATTCAAGTTGTTTATGTACATACTTATGCATAATGCTGAAAAAAAGAAGATAGTTTGTTGCGATTTACACATGGTATGTTTTCCCTTCGTTAATAGACCGCAGATGACGTCAATGTTGTCTCTGGGTCACAGAGTGACTGGAATCGGAATGGCAGTCTGTAAGTATTGTAAACAACTTTTTTGATGTAGCAAAGCAGGACTGAAATAACTTCATATATTTTTTTGCACTTGCAATAATTGATATTTTGATCTACAAGACTCATACCACATTTAGATTTTAAAAAAGGAACACATTTGCAGTGTGTAACAGATTTGGACTGCCATTTGAAAAATGCATTAGGTTTTCCAACTGGCCCCATATGTTAACACTTATCAGTAATGAAAGGAAAAAATATTATGTGAAAATGCTTTGATTAGAAATTTCTTTTGTATATCCCTTAATCAAAGCTGCATTGTTTAAGTAAACATGTAAATATACCAATTTCAAGAATTTCATATATAGTATTGAAACTGACTATTTTCAGCAGATTGTTTCCCTTTGAATGGCAAATTTTATATTTAGATAGTGCTGTTGAGAAATTCAGAATTTGGTGAATCCTTTAGGTAGTTTCCTTCTTGGGAGTGTTCTGAAATCATCCACATGTTCGTTACAGTGTATATTTAGCAATATCATAATTTACCATATTTTGTCAAAGAAGTTGAATGAAAGAACATAATTATGTTCCATCAAAACTGATTTAAATACCATTTTAATGATTCTTGTTTTTCAGCTGTCACCGGTGCTTCAATATTTCTCCTGGCTGCCCCGGGCAACTTTGAGTACTACCTGAACCTTCTTCAGGGCCTCCAGATGGCCCCAGCCATCATCATAGGCCTGAAATATCTCCTGGCTTTCCCCGTCAGCTACCACTACATCAACGGAATCAGACATCTGGTAAGACTGTGTGGCATGTTTAAACAGTATGTCAAGCATTTTTATTTTATGCAAATATCAAGATCTTTTTCATGATTCTTGATATCTTATTTTATTATATACCTGTTTAAAATCTTAACAAAATACATGCTGTATCAATCAATGAAATACATGTTGTCAGAAACAAAATTCCGTATTATGCTACTTGCTATTTTTCCAATCCCATATTACCATACTACTTTTTTAATGAAGTCATCATAGATCTATGTAAACAAGTGTAATTTATACCTACAATGATTAGTCATTATTGTAGTTTTTAATCAAATAAAATAGAGCTGACATCTAATTCTTAAAGCATTAAGGACATACTGCAGGTGAATATACCGCAGTTTACAAAAACATGTATAATGATTGATTCTTGGTATGTTAATGTATTAAAACACAATAGAGCTGACACTCAGACATCTTAAAGCATGAAGAAGATATCGCAGCTGAATATAGCTACGTGCACATATACATGTATACATGGACGTAATTATGCCCCCTCAACCCCATCAAAAATGGGAGGGTATATTGGTTTGCTAATGTTGGTCTGTAAACATATTTGTTTTCAGCCAATCTTCACCAAACGTCATGATAATGTTTGTGGGCATAATGTCTTGGACAAGTTTGATAATCAGTCAAATGACCCTTGAATTATCTAAAATTGGCCTTTTTAGCAATTTTTGCCCTCTAAGTCCATCAGTTTTCATCGGTCTTCATCAAACTTCGTAAAAATGTTTGTGGATATAATATGTCAGCCAAGATTGATTATCAGCAAAATCGCCCCTGGAATTGTGAGTTATGGCCCGTTGAATTATCTCAAATTTGCCTTTTTAGTCATATCCGCTCTCTAAGTCCAACAGTTTTGATCCACACCAAACTCGATGAACATTTTTGGGGGCATAATATCTTGGTTAAGTTTGATAATCACCGTAGGAACTGTAGAGTTATGGTACTTAAAGTTTTAAAATTAGCCGTTTTAGCTGTTTCCTCCTTCTTAGTCGAAAAAAATATCTTTGCGGTTGTAATATCTTCGCCCAGGAATTGCAGAGTTATGATCCTTGATTTATATAGAAGTGGCTTTTTTTAGCAGTTTACACTCTCTATGTCCAACAGTTTTCATCCAATCTTTACAAGACTTGATATTTTAAATTGCTTTTCATTTTGCTTTTAACATAGAGGGGGCATAACCATTTTACAAACAGCTCTTGTTTATTTTTGGGGTTGTCTTTGAACTGTGTTCTCTTACAGTAGTCACTTAGTATAAAGTAAACATCACATTCAGCCATTTTCACAATTGTTGCACATTTCCAAAGTAAATGCAATGGATACTTAAATCTAATTGTATATTTTTCAAAGTGTTTAATGATTACACACTTCCAAAGTAAAAAACAATGTATACTTAATTTTAATGGTTGTATATTTTAATTGTTGTGTATAATTGTTGCACACTTCCAAAGCAAATACATTATATTCTTAACTTTAATTGTTGTATATTTTTCAAAGTGTATAATCGTTGCATACTTCCAAAGCAAACACATTATATACTTAATTTTATTGGTTGTATATTTTTCAAAGTGTATAATCGTTGCATACTTCCAAAGCAAATACATGATATGCTTAATTTTATTGGTAGTATATTTTTCAAAGTGTATAATCGTTGCACACTTCCAAAGCAAATACATTATATACTTAATTTTATTGGTTGTATATTTTTCAAAGTGTATAATCGTTGCACACTTCCGAAGTAAATACAATGTATACTTAATTCTAAGTGTTGTATATTTACATATTTCTCAGACATTTCTGTTGTGTCTGTTTTCAGGCCTGGGACTGGGCCTGGGGATTTGGACTGCAGCGTCTTTACAATACCGGATACTTTGCTCTTACTCTCGCCTTTATTGTTGCATCAGCTTTTGTGTTTGCTTTCTAAGCAAGATTAGAACAATGGGGACTTGTCTATGACGATTTTGCTTATTTATGTATTGGGAGATGTTTTTTAGTGATTTTGTTAAACTGTCAGCAATATTTTGATACTTTTTACAGAGCTTAATAGTAAGACTACATACAAAGTAAAAGGATTCTACATGTATGTTACTATATTATTATCAGAGTTACTTAAGTGCTATTTATTTAACACCGTCTCTCTTGAAATTACCCGTATTGTTTACTCTCTGTATAAATTATGTGTCAATAGATTTTTTGTATATGGAAATTATCAATGGTGTTTCTTTTGAAAACTAATATATAATTATGTATGATTCTGTTCAAAGTTGACGGAAGTGCTACATGTTTGCAATTTAAGTTGTATTAGTAACATTTGTGAAACAGTTGTTACTTTGTTGATTCTTCAAACCCATGTAATGTTACCGGTATTCAAAAAAAAAAATATGTTTAAGAATATCATAGTTTTGTTATTGCAAGGTAATAATTCTTCTTTGAACAATATAACATCATGGGGTAATGTCTTGTAGTCATTGGCTACAAACACGACCTCCGGGTTGTTAGACGAGCCTTTATAAGCAACTTGCCCGGCCATCTAGAGAGTGTCTTCTAGAGAAAGATCTATGATCAAAAAAGATAAGCAACGTTTCTAGGTTTCTCAGTACAGAAGGGCTGTGAATACGCTATGAATTTGCAGATTTTATTCATTGTCATACCCAATGTAACAACTTGTATTTGTTTCCCACACTATACTGGTGCACTATTTGTTTAAACAAGTATTAATTTAAAATACGCCTCACCATGTAGGTCATGAGGATTATCTACGATGACAAAAATGAAGTGTTTAGATCAGCAACGTTGCTGCCTGTCAAAGGTCATAAGATTCCAGGATTTTGTGGAATTGGCTGACACTAAAATGAACATTTACATTACATACACTCCATGATTGTAGGATCAGTTGTCAATACAAAAGCATTATTGAAGCCGAGCGGACACAACACACACCGAAAACATCGGAATAACACAGAATGCCCACGACAATTTACCCCAAAATACATGCACTTAACACAAGTTATAACACACTAAAAGCTTTAAGGAGATAAACGGAAATTATTGTACTTCTTATTGATGAGAGTTTCAGCTTGAAGTGTCAGCTATGACTATTTGAGTTATACATGCATGTACGTGTTCATACCAAAATGTTAGAAAACAATTTAAATAATTGTGTGTTTACCACGGCGCAGCTGAAGAATTGAATTATTGTAAATAAAGAAAATACAATTTCCATTTGGTGCTTTAAAAAATTGTGTTGAGTGTATATTTGCTATAAATTACATAACATAGTTATTATATATGTACAGATAACATACGTCATTATGACACATTCTATACAAACTTACTTTGTACCAGTTTGTTGTGGGTTATGCACTGAAGGTACATGTAGGAACTTATTTACTGTTTAGAATATTCCCACTTGTCTCACTCATGCAGAAGTTCAGCTTTGCTCTTTGTTTCTTAGAAAATAAAAATTTCAGAAGAAAAAAACGATCACACATTAGAAGGTTGTCAATACACTAAACTGTACCGGGATTTTGCATTATATGGTGCATCTGTTCATAATTAAAATACGTGTTTTTATGCCCCAGAAGGAAACAACGGGGGCATATAGTAATCGCATCGTCCGTCCGTCTGTCTGTCATTCCGTCACGCTTCTTGTGCGGATCATCCATTAATATTGAAGGGATTCAAATGAAATATCATATAATGATAGAGGACAATGAGTGGAAGTGCAGAGTACAAGGACCATAACTCTTTCTTCAATATTTATGGAGTTATTGCCCTTCAGTTAATTTGATTGTGCAGTGCATAACTTCATTAGTATTGAAGTGATTTAAAATAAAACCACATATATTGATAGAGGATGTTGAGAGGAAGTGCATAGTACAATTAGGACCATAACTCTTTCGTAGGAAGCATCATTTTGCCAACATGTAACTGACATTGTGTTGCCTTCCTCGGACAAGCACATGCTTCGGGGGATACGTCACATCCTGTGACAAGCCTTGTTCTTGATTCTTTGCAATTCCCAACAAGCAGACGAATAATCGTTAAGCGTGTATAAACAAGCTTTCATAAATGTTAAACTATTGTGGTATTGTGCAGTTTCCGTCAAGTATTCTACACATAAAAGCACGATTCAAACATGTATATCAATCAATGCAGGTACTTGTTTTATACCGGAATCTATACAATTATAGAACCATTTTACTTAAATCGAACGTTGATGAGTGGCATTAGTGTTATTTTATTGCGTGCAACTCATGGTTTTATCATAGAATATATGAATTGTTAAATACTTGAATTTAAATACATATATCTCTTACCTGCTCAGCGACTTTTCACGGAATATCTTCATTATTTGCTATTGGCATCATAAATGGATGTACATTTTGCTTGCTAACAAATTGACTGTGACCTTTCAAAGAAGAAAACAAGTGTCATGATAAACTTAGCCACTTAATTAGTGTGCAGATGACTGTTGGATTTATAACATAGCAAGCAAACTACTTTATTTTGAAATGCCATTTCATGTTCACTAACAATGTACAGAAGATTACGTTAGTATCTATGATGAAGGTCAGGATCTAGAAGTGTACGCCAGTGCTGATATATTCTATTGAAAACCAAGAGAGCTAGCTAGCTGTGAAGATATGGTCAGACCATTTGCTGGTATGACCCGAGATGCACATATGAAAACCAAGAGAGCTAGCTAGCTGTGAAGATACGGTCAGACCATTTGCTGGTATCACCCGAGATGCACATATGAAAACCAAGAGAGCTAGCTAGCTGTGAAGATATGGTCAGACCATTTGCTGGTATGACCCGAGATGCACATATGAAAACCAAGAGAGCTAGCTAGCTGTGAAGATATGGTCAGACCATTTGCTGGTATGACCCGAGATGCACATACCATGAAAACCAAGAGAGCTAGCTAGCTGTGAAGATATGGTCAGACCATTTGCTGGTATCACCCGAGATGCACATATGAAAACCAAGAGAGCTAGCTAGCTGTGAAGATATGGTCAGACCATTTGCTGGTATGACCCGAGATGCACATGCTTTCTTGGCATTTACTTTTGCTTGAATAATATCTGCAACCGTAATAGTCATAATTATATATTAGGTAGTATATTTGCAATACTACATACCATTAAGTAAGCACGAAATATTTGACGTCCGAGATCATGGAAAGTCGTCGAACTTGAATTTGTCAGTCGAAACCAGACCTGACACAAATAACTGACTCGATCATTTGGTAGGCCCAGTCATTCATTTAACTCGTGATAGATTGTGATGGCATTTGAATTTCCGCGTCTGCAAAGCCGAACGTAGTGCATGTTATACGCATTAAGTCGGTCACTACAATGCCGTGGGAGTTTGACACAGCTGTTTCGACCTGAATCTATTATCGTTTTGAAATCGGTGGCAAGATTGCCACTTTAGGTAACACGGGCGATCGACAAATTTAGTTACAATATATGGCACGCACTTCCTAGGTGACCCTTTGTAAATGAATGTTTCCACAAATTGATTTAATCGCTAATCACTGTTTAAACCACAGACTATGGGGGCTTTGCTATGATAATAATTTATGAAATCATCACACAGAAATTTAGAAACATTGTGATTAAATTCGGCCCAGAAAATATGTTGCACATTCTTGGAAGATCGTCGAGCCTTAGTTATATTCAAGAAATTACGAAAAAAGTTCTCTTTTTTGATAAGAGCTGTTCCAGGAAAAAATGTGATGGGGGGGGAGCGGAACGCCAGTCCAAAAATGGGGTACCACCAACACAACTTTATTTTCGTTCAACCCCCAACCAACAGAATGAAAAAGTAAGATACACCCCCTCCGCCCCAGCAACAATTTAATATTACAGTGTACTATACTATTAGGCTTGCTTGACACCCACCACCAATACAACTAAAATTCCCCACACCGCCGCTTTTTTGTTTATTTTTTTATGTATGACAGGGGCTGCCGCCCCACACCCCTGCATTACATTTCTTTTTCATCCACTTGACTACCCCTATGTTGTTGACCCCTGATTATGAACGTGTTTTTTGTCTGTTGAACACAGTGTTGGAAATCGCACATGGCAAGGAGCGACATGTATTCAAAGTTTTGCACTTTACCAGCGCAAACATCATAAATAGGCAACTTTGTCCTGGAAAAATAATTACAAAATGATGCCAGTTGTACAGTTTTATTTACCTTTGAAAGTGCCTATAAGAGCACTTAAGTTGTTGCCCGTCAATTTTTATCCTAAAATGCGGCTATGAAAATTTGGTGCGCGTTATACACGGTAACAATCATTTTCAGCCATGTTTTTTGGTTCAACATTTTAGTTATATTTGTTTTATATTTAATTCATTTTTGTTTATTAACAAAACATTGCATTCTAATTATCTTGCAATCATATTTGCAATTTCAGTCATTGATAACAACACCTATTACAACTAAGAAGAGCGAATGCGCGACATCATCAATTAGCCAGTCCTCTAAATCTGCAAGCCGTTAGCAACAACAATAGCAACGGTGTCGGTTTGATATGGAACGCCATAACTGTGATATGGAACGCCATAACTGTCTTATGGCGTCATGTTTCGTGTTGTCTTGTTCAGGATTGTCTTATTATGTCAAACATACGTGTTATTATGTTAAAAATATTAACTTATCATGTGCTATGATAAGGTGAGCTTGTCAATGTAATGTGTTATTATGTCAAAAAGACATGTCATTATGTTAAAATATTGTTTCATCATGTTCTATGATAAGATGAACTTGTCAAAAGAATATGTTATTATGTCAAACAGATGTGTCATTATGTTAAAATAGTGTTTCATCATGTGCCAGGATCAGGTGAACTTGTCAAACTAATATGTTATTATGTCAAAAAGACGTGCCATTATGTTAAAATATTGTTTCATCATGTCCTATGATCAGGTGAACTTGTCAAGGGAATATGTTATTTTGTCAAAAAGACGTATCATTATTTTAAACTAGTGTTTCATAATGTGCTATTATCAGGTGAACTTGTCAGAAGAATATGTAATTATGTCAAAAAGACGTTTTATTATGTTAAAATAGTGTTTCATCATGTGCTATGATCCGGTGAAATAGTCAAAAGAATATGTTATTATGTCGAGAAGACGTGTCATTATGTCTATAACTCAAATTAACTTATCGACTTCAATGTCCTCCATGCATGCTTTTATGTCTAATCGTGTCGGTATTTGCTTTCCGCCATTGTAGTGAGTGCACGTTATTTTTAGCTCAACAACAACAACTTGTAATTGGAACAAAACAACATACCGTTTGAACAAAATGAATTTACTTTAGACATGATAAGACAGTGTTACAACAAAATAAAACTTATCAATGACAAAACAACATGTGGGTTTGACATGATAGCACGGTATTTGGACAAAAAGAAACGCTGTCTGGGCAAAGGAACAGCATATATTTACAACTTTTAAACATGACATAATAACAAACTACACTGACAAAATCACACGCTGCACTAACATGTTAACTTGACAAGATCAAACGACATTTTAGCAGAACAACACAACAATTTGACATAACAAGTCACATTGCATACACGATAACTCATGGCATTGACAAAACAACACTAGTACATAACATAATAACAGATGCGAAAGACAAACTCACATTATGAGTGTACAAGATGAACCTATATACAGACAAGACAGCATTGAAGTTTGACATACTAACATATACTGCTAACATAACAACACAACCGAAGACAACATAAGACAGTCCCGGCGGTCCATAGTATGACTTCAAAAAGTCTTTGATGGGGCCATTGTCTAGCTATTTGTAGCACTAAGCTTGTAACGCGATTAGCACGTGGTCAGTGAAACAAGCATCACTTAATACTACTGTACCTGAACAATGCAAGCATTGTCGATAGAGCATTAACGAATTAGATGTCAACGGTATGAAAAAAATCAAACAGTTTTGTTGCATTGAATAACTTGGAGATTTAAATGGGAGTGACACAATATACATGTATGGAATTAAAATGGAGATTGTGTTACGGCATTAAAATATTAATATGACTATTTATGTTTAATTTGGATTAATAATGTGTTTCGCGCACAAGGTAATTATGTATGCGTATCTGAAATTTACGTTGATTACGTTGTTAATGAAAGTAAATTTAGTACAATATTCCAGATCAACAACAAACAAACATGGACACAATTTGGTAAAATAACATCAACGGACAGCGCGTATGTATTCCTATCCAATAATTATCGTACCACATACAATAATTCGTACTCAATACACTTCGTAATAATAAGCCCCCACTGTCGGCTGTTTTATGAGTTTTAATTCGAAAAGATCGGTAACAAAATTACCCTCAAACAACACAATTAGAATTAAAAAAAACACCCCTACCCAACACAATTTTTCCCTCTATCATCCCCACCCAACGAATTATAATACATCGGCGTTCCGCCACCCCGTCACCTTTTTACCTGGAACAGCCCTATATATTTACTGAATAATACTTTTTGGCAATATTGTAATTCTCGTTATTTAATGATTATTTTTCATTACAAACGATGGTTTTATTAACTATTACAATAGCAACACGTCACATAACTGTGCTGTAAACCGGCATTATGTTTGGACCCCAAGTATACCCTTGTACCGAGGGAAAGATCTAGCATACAAAAGGTACAGGATGCTGCATAAAAAGGAGGGGGGGGGGAATTCGGACCAATTATGTGACATAGTTAAATAATGATGCTAATCCAAGCCAGTGTGTTTCAGTTTGATGTTTAAATCTTGAAATCCTGATCTTGAATCCAAAGTCATAGCACGTCTAGAGTGTGAAATACTTCCGTTGCTAAGTGGTGTCACGGGATTGTGTGTCTGACAGCTTCAATGGGCGCCTTTTGTCATTCTATATAGCATTTAATCTTTGACTGAACGATTTTTAAAATATGTGTGGGGAAAGATATAAAGCAAACTGCTGCACCCTGCTCCTTTTCTACCCCCCCCCCCCCCTTCTGCTGCCCATCTGGACTGATAAAATCAGAAATGTTTAATATCTATTGTCATTAAAATATATTTTTTGCAAATATTGAAAGGCAAATTAATAGACTATGTTTAAAAACCTTAAATCGCAGCATTTATTTGATAAAAACCTTGGTATATTCAATTTATTAGAAAATGTCCTAGAATTGGGACGGCTTTAGACCCTGTCCCTATTGAGCAGCACCCTGTACCTTTTTTGATCCTAGATCTTTCCCTAAATATGTGTTATTATATATAATATATATATATTATCTGCCAACTATATACAATTTTATCAAATTACAGCGGTCAAATGTTTGTTGATGGGTTTTACATGAACTGCGATTATAAATAATAAATAATTTATAATTCATATAACATACGGAGCACGTGCTTGCCGGAAGTTATGTGCTCTACACATGTGAACCGTCACGTCCGTATTTCACTTTGTACATCACTGCTGGAACACTCTCTGATTTTCTTCGGCCTAAATGAGTAAATAGATTTTTGTTTCTCGCAGATTTGTGTAATTTAGAAAAATCTCATAATATCTTGACCTCAAATCTCCAAAGTCAACTTATTTTGACTTCAGTATAAACAATTTAAAACTCAATAATAACATCGTGAGCATAATGCACCTATCAATATTTCCCCCCAGGGTGGAGCGGCGGGAATTCGACACGCCGAATGATTCCGGGTCCCGGGAAATATACTTTGTTTGGATTTTATATCCCGGTTAATATTAGCCCCCGAGTAATTTGATACATCAATTAAGCATCTCCCATTGAGGGGATTTAGACAAAAGTGCGTCACTCTAGGGTGGGGAAATAGACCCCTAAAAATACAATTAGTAAAATTCCCCAGGGTTTGCCCGCCCCCGGGGGAAAATATTGATAGGTGCCTAATCCACACAAAGGGTACAATTGTATATAAAAAAAATGCGACATTGCAGTATTCAACTATGCGCTGTACATGAAATATACGGTATCTTAAAGTTAAACATTCTAGTTAGAATAAAATGCAATGCATAAACATATGAATAAGAAATGCATAAAAATAAGGATGGTATTTTTTATTTGTGTATATATTAAAATCAACTGGGACAACACCCGTGTTCAGTGCATTATATATTTGGTGTTCATTATAAATAAAACATATTAAAAATCAATTTACCGATTCTTCGGAATACTTTAGAATCTAGCCTAAATTCGAAATCAATTTACCGAAGTTGTCATTTACTGAATTTACCGTAAATCGTCGGAAATCGTCGATGCGTCACGATTCATGATTTTCTGCGTCAGTGATTTTTTGACAGACTGGTTCTCGCATTCTCTCATTTGAGTAAACGAAAGTGAAACAAACCAGAGCAACCAATCAGAGCTGTTGTGGTTTTGTATCAACAGCGGTTCACTAAAGATAACAGTTCTTTGCCGAGTTTCACGTGAACAATGGGTTCAGAACCGTTAGGGATTAAACTACTACCTTCAATTCCACGGGGGCCTAGCAGAGATGTCGCGTATGTATTATTTTAAATACCATATTATTATATATTGATACTTTGAAGTTTGACATGTTTGAACTCCGCCCACTATCCAGCCTGGGCAGTAGTTAATCGTAAATCTTAATATTTTGTGATATCACAGTGAATGATTAAAAATCTTAATAAAATAAGTGTAAATATATAATTGGTATATATTCAGTCTGTTATTCTTATCTTAAAAATGTAACAACAACTTGTCATCTTGTCACACTGAAAAATACAAAAAATAAAACAAAAAATGAAATAAAAAAAAAAAAAAAAAAAAAAAATTCAGAAAGAATTCAAAGAAAAATATGCCATCAAAAAACTTTCTTGAGAAAATAAAACAGGCTGTGGCCCTTTAAGGCTTTAAAAATGTGGGCTAGAAAAGCCTTTGCGGCTACTAGACACCTGTGTGTTGTGTGTGTGTAGTGATTTTTTTTTTATCAAGAGCACCAAGATATTCTTTCCAGTATGGTCACCACCCCCAGAGGACTTGTTTCTTATGGTTACTGGTGATAGTGCAAGATACAGGAGATGCCCTGTTCCAGAGGCAATCCTAGGTCTTTTAGTGCCCCATGTGAATCTGCATCTCGGTTGACGCCTCATGTAAAATACACGTTAGGCCAGCCTTAAAAAATTGTTTGTTTGCTGGTAACGGGTAGGTAGGTTGGCTTTTTGTGTGTGAAAAAAATGCAAATGTATGAATGATCCATGTAGCGTCAAAATATAAAATATAACACAGACATTGCTTTTAATAAAATAATCAAGTGATTTTACAAAGCTGCTTAGCTTAGACTTGACAAAAAAAAATCAAAACATGATGCAGGAACGGGTATGACCATTCTGGCGAAGTTTGTAAATCCGGACAGAACTTAAATCTGGACACCTGAAAATGAATGAGTTTGTATAATCAAGACTGATAATTCTATAAATCGGTGCACGCGCCTGTCTCAGCAAAGTGTCAAGTTTTAACAGAATCGATCGAGTATTACTTCATTTAATTACTGCTGTATTGTTTTCCTTTCAGAAGTAAACATTTGCGTGTGGGGGATTGAAAAATAAAATAATGAAGCTGATAAATAAAGCTTTACAGAGAATATTTTGAAAGTAAACAGCAAAACGATGAAAACACCAAAAAAGTATTACATTTATTTGTCTTTTATTAAACATATTTAAATAAGAGTCCGGATTTAGGTACTCTCCATCCCTATTTTGTTACTTGTTACAGACTTTTTTAAAACACATCATTCAGTTACAGACTGTTACTTTTAGATAGCAGTTTTCTCTAAGATTTTGACCAAAGCTTAAAGGGACTTGTTCACAGATTTTCGTATTTTTTTAAAAATGTCATGACTTATCAAAAACTTATTATATAAAGAGAAAATAATTATTTAAAAAAAATTGCCTTCACTGGGACTACAACCGCTGGGATAATTTTTGTTCGCTTTAACCACGCAAACAGGCTGACTTTCAATCAAGGTGGAGAATTTTTAACGTCTGTAAATATTACACATTAACATTAAACCCAACTGTATTTAACTTTTTTTTAAATTTTCGTTTCATGCAATTGTCCAGAGAAATCGTCCGAAAACCAGCAAGTGTCCAGATTTAGGTACTTCACCAGTAATTATAACCTGTACCAGTCCTCCTATTAGCTCACTTGCCAGTACAGATACATTTAATAAAACTGGTTTAAACTGTACTGGTTTAAAGACGATTTCGGTAGTTTTTTCTGCGCATTTTTTCGCGCATCAGTGGAGTTGATTTAAATCTTTAAATCTAAACTGAACTGATACTTGTAATAAACAACAACACAATGATAAACAGCAACAACGAAAGTAGGATATGGGGATCTCAGTAACTTTCAAAATGGAACCAGGAGTGAAATGACCCCTGGCTTGGAATTTCAAAGGGTCAAAATGAGAATTTCAGGGGTCCAAAAACAGAAGGTACAGGAATTTTGATATAATAAAAATTATAAAATGCTATGCAAATGGTAATTTTAGTATTTGTGTAATTCAAGACTTTCAAAAGTCAGCAACATACATGTGAATTAAAATGTTAAAGAGCTTTTTGAAGTTGGCACCTAGAAAACAATTTATTGTTGTTTATTGGCCAATAAACAATGATTTGGAGTTCTATTGCGTAGGAATTCAACCACGAGGGTGTTAGCCCAAGTGCTTTAATAGCTGCGCCTCCGAATGCCAAAGAATTGTTTATTGGCTGATAAACTACGATAATATGAAAATAATTTTTTGTTCTAACATGATCTTACAAATATTTTTGCAATTATAATGAGAACTACATTTTACTATGCTGCGCTCAGAATCAGGACATCGTTTTGCGTTGTTTATTTGGTAGTTTGACAGTTGTTATTTTGTGCTTTGTTTGTACTGAAAAATCATAGTATAGTCATAGAATTGAAATTATTTGCTTGTATCAAGACCAGGCAGCATTCTGCATCTATTGAAATAACTGGGATGGATACTATGAGAACCAGATTCAGAGAATATTAATTATTCTATATTTTTACTGCTGCATGCTCTTCTGTACTCAACAAGATTTGATGATTTTTCAGGTACAAGATTTACATCCTGGTGTTTACGTTCTTCTGCTACGCTAGCTACCATCTCTCACGGAAGCCCATTAGTATTGTGAAGGTAAATATTATGTATTTATTAGGAAGTTGTTTATCAGAAAGTACTAGTATTATAATTGTACTGTAGTACATGTATCTGTATGATTGAAAATCAAGCTTTTTAATCAGAGAAATGTCCTTGCTTCTAAAAATGTTTTACTAGTGACTACCTTTGTGATTTTTAGTTGTTTTTATCTATAAAAAAAAACGCTGTTCCTAGTATAAAAAGGTTCTCGTCATGTTTTTGAAAAAAAATTGGAAAAAAGTAGTTTCATCACAGTTCACTTTGCCAATTTTTTTTGCCAAACATACATGTAGCCCATTGCATTTGCAAATTCTGTTAAAGAAATTTTTTTTGTTTGTTGAACCTTTTTCTTAAAAAATCCTCAAATGTATGGATTTCAATGCAGAACGGTGTATTTTTATCTCACCTGAGCACGAAGTGAGCTATTGGTATACTGGGGACCTCTCTGGCGTCCTCCATATGCCGTCAACAATTTGGACCATTATCGCGATAAAGACTACATTTTTATTAAATCTTGACCTAAACTTGGGTCAGATCACACCAGTAACACCAGAGTTATTGCCCCTTTTTCATGCAAAAAAAGTGCAAAAATGCCCTTTCCAACGTATAGACTTTATGTTCCATCCAATCTTAACCACACTTTCACAGTTTGTGTATAACCATCAGATCTCAGCAGATGCCAAAAATGGACATTATTCAGGATAGAGACTTCATTTTTTATCAATCTTCACCAATCTTGCACAGTATGTCTATTACCATGAGATTACAGTTGAAGTTGAATATAAGCAAGATCAGACCAGAAACATCGGAAGTTTGTCTATGAACGTAAGACTACAGGTGAAGTTGAATATAAGCATGATCGGGGCAAACATCAGAGTTATTGCCCCTTGTGTTTATCATCATTTGACAGAAAATTATCGAAGAAAAAGCAAAACTTTACCTTATAGCACAGCCATCGCAATTATCGCATTGCAGCTAGTTCTCCAAAACTGTTTGCGAAATGAGACATCAAAATCGACTGTTTCTGCATTTCCAGAATTGACAATAACTAAATGAAACAGGGTCAGGTAAGAATATCGCGAGAAGAAAATTGAGAACCATTAGCAAAAAAAAACCACACATCCACCTAACTCATACTTTAGTGAGCCCATTGCACTAACTGATGTTTTAAATCAAAATTAATCCTATCCCCCTCTGCGTATTGTTCAGATACCTTAATTTTCAAACTTGTCACAACAGTATCATGGCATAGCCGTGAAGGCGACATGGGCGATAACTTCGCCCTGGAGCTATTGACATCGCCCATAAATTTCATCAAGGAGAAGTCCACTTCGCTGTCTGTTTTAAACTTCGCATAGTAATAATTATCAATCAAACACCAGTCATAAAAGCTTTGAAGTCAACTTTCATTAAAAAGAGAACGTAAAGTAAATTTCAAAAACGCACATAATTACCTGATACGCAAAACACATATCAACCCATACTAGATGTAAATATTCATGTTAATATCCAATAATTTTCCTTGTAATACAGTTTCCATTTTAATTCCAAGATGTTTATTTCATCACCCCATTTAAATGTCCATTTTATTCCATGCAATAAAGCAATGGTATGATTTTGTTCACACCCTTGACATTTCCTCTGGAACACTAATTCATTAATGCTCTATGGACAGTGCTTGCATTGTTCAGGTACAGTGGTGTTGATTGATGCTTTTTTCACTGACCATGTGCTAATCATGTTACACCCTTAGTTCTACAAACTGCTAGACAATGGCCCCATCTAGGCAGTCACATCAAAGACTTTTTTAAGTCAAACTGACACCTTTGCTATTACCTCACGCTGTCACTGTTCTTAGATTTAACATGTGTTATTATTAATGACTGGTGTTTTTAACAGATTTTATTGTTTGTTCAAATTAGATAAATAATTGCAAGGCAATTTTAACGAAGTGTTTTATTGAGAAAAAAAAAAAATTACTACCTAACAAAATATAATTAATATATAATTAATTTTCCCCCAAAAACAATGTTTTATGATGCACTGTGAACGTTTAGATAAAAAAAAAATATATTTAAATTTAAACTTTTATTGATGTGTGTATTGCTAGAATGGAAACTTGGAAACAATCTTGGAAACTAGAATAATGTAATACAACTTGAAATATATTGTTATTAATTTATGGAGAATTTGATGATGATAATGACCTGATGATGATGGTGGACTTGGTACTATGATAATGACCTGATGATGATGGTGGACTTGGTACTGTGATAATGACCTGATGATGATGGTGGACTTGGTACTATGATAATGACCTGATGATGATGGTGGACTTGGTACTATGATAATGACCTGATGATGATGATGGACTTGGTACTATGATAATGACCTGATGATGATGGTGGACTTGGTACTATGATAATGACCTGATGATGATGGTGGACTTGGTACTATGATAATGATTGACATGGTCTGATGATAGTATTAACAAGCAAAATTATGGTTAAGCTTTTTGGAAAACACTTCTCCTTAAAGTGGCCTCACTTCTCCCTAACCTGAACTGAGCGAGAAGTGACTTCTCCCTAAAATTTGTACTTAGGCTGAGCCCTGAGTATGGTCTTCATCTGCACCAGTTCTCAGGTGAGCGTTTTGGGCCATACTGGTCCTCTTGTTGTATTAATGCGAACTATTTTAACCAGAGTTTACCATTGTGCCCTGGGTTCAGGTACATGTAAGGCCAGTAAAGATCAGAAACAGGCAAAATAAAGTGATCATCAATTTATTGTGATTGTTTAATATTGATTGCAGTCCAGATTATACCGGAACTGTTCGGAACCCTCAGTGTCCCCGGATGAACACAATGGGACAGATTGTGACTGGAAGCCATTTGGTGAGATAACCTTCATACCGAACAAACGCAATTAAGGCAGTACAATTCTTATGGGCAATATTCCAAACCTAATTTGAAATATTATTTGGAAAATGTTCAGGACAACCCCATTTTCCAGTTTTCATCAAAATTCATTTACCCCTATGGATGAAAAAAAATCATAACTCAATTGTAGTTGCAAATAAATCCAAAATGTTGGTGTCTTTTATACAAGTAATGACTGAAGATTATAAAATAAGGCAACATAGAGCATTAAAGAAATAAAAATAAATATATTTATAAATTTTCTATGGTAGCTCAGCATAAACCGAAGTTGACAGAACAGACAAAATGATATGTTGTCTAAAAGATTTTGTTTTTCCTGGACTGGTATGTTTTTTCACTTAAATCGTTTTATTTATTTTTCATCTATGAAATATATTTGACTAAAATAAAAAGTAAGAAACCAATTTACTGCGTACTTTTTGAACAAGTGAAGAAAAACTATCATACCCCATTAAAAATAGACAGCTATATTTAGGCAATTTCACAACAATAATTATCAAATGTGACATAAGTTATGCATTTTCAGTTTAATACAATATTCATACCAGTTAAACTAAATATATAATAATTAACAGTTATTATTTGAGTTAAACACACTTTTTTCAAAATTTAGTTTCCTGTCAAAGGGTACAATGCCACCCACAGCCTGCAACATTTTCAGCTCTGGGACAGCACACCGTACATCAACAATAAGTTTCTTATTGATTTTTTTCTTTTCCAATCATCTTCATGTCAAAAAATTTTATGCTGGTAATTGAGGCTGTATATGCTGGTAATTGAGGCTGTATATGCTGGTAATTAAGGCTGAATCTTCACCAACTGGCACAGTTGTTTTTGTTTATACCACAAAAAAATATGTGACTTTCGGTTTCAATTTCTATCAAATTTTCATTATGTCAATATATTTATCTGTTTTCATTTCGTATATATATGATACTAACATATATAAAATAATGTGATTATATAAAAAAAATGTACTTATATTAAAAACAGCATGTGTTCGACAAGAATCGGAGCCAAAGGGGCATAAATTATTACAAACTGGGTAACAAAATTTTCCGACAGTCACCGATATTGGCTGATCTTAGAAAAAAAAACAGCGGGAAATTAAGTTGTACTGCCTTAACTGGAATCATATAAATTTCTGATTTAACATAACTTTAACACGTTAATTGAGTTGTTTAGCATTCAGATACTGTTCTTAGTAAGAAGAACATATGCTCTTGTTGTGGTCTTGCTGATTAGTAAAGTGGAGTTTATTTGTGCTTTTCTGCTTTTCATCAAAGCATGTACATGTACACCATTCAGTATTGAACAATGAAAACAAGAAAGGGAAGCATTGAAATAACAGGGATTATCTTGTCTGTATTGAAATAACAGGGATTATCTTGTCTGTATTGAAATAACAGGGATTATCTTGTCTGTATTTAAATAACTGGGATTATCATGTCTGTATTGAAATAACAGGGATTATCTTGTCTGTATTGAAATAACAGGGGTTATCTTGTCTGTATTGAAGTAACAGGGATTATCTTGTCTGTATTGAATGTGAAATAACAGGGATTATCTTGTCTGTATTGAAATAACAGGGATTATCTTGTCTGTATTGAAAAAACAGGGATTATCTTGTCTGTCAATGTTTGGCCAAATCTAACCTGGTCTGACTGACCTAAAACCAAACATGGAACTATGATGGAAGTTTCATTTGATTTGCTTTTAAATGCAGAACTCTCCATGGCCACTCACCAATATGTTTTTAGCTGCGTGAAACAGTATGATTTGTATCTTCTTTTGTTGTTAACTTCTTGCTCTTATGGATATTGCTCTTGTGTTATTTCCACTTCAAGGGCTTTATGAAAAACTGAAAAAGTAGCCATTTATTTTTTTATTGCCAAACAGCATTGTCTAACAAGATATTCAAATTTGCAGTCATTAACTCATTTTGAAAATGGCAAATATTGTTCAGCATATTTATATGGACACGTGAAACAAGTAATAAAAATAAAATGACTTTTCCTATATGTGGTTCTGCTTCCGACCAGTCCGATGTGAAACAAGTAGTCTGACATGACGCACGATTTTTTCTATATACAAAGCGCAAAGTTATCGTGTTAAACGGCCAATAAACGATGCAAAGAAGTTGTTCTGACACTGACAACAATTCAATTTTAGATTTTATCAATGAAAGTGACGTCACAATGAAGTTGTATGAATGTACCACATGTATAGCAGCAGTGACATGTGTTCGAACATTAGTGTAGTGCTTATTGTAATAGCAGACTTTTATTTATCAGATCATGTTAAAATAAAAATAATTTTCTCTCCCCGGATAAACAACAAATTGTCATTGTGATGAGCTAACGTATTTGTGGTTTAATTCCTTAGTGCATCAGAACTCCAAATTGTTTTTATTAGCCGATAAATAATGCCAAATCAAAAATTATTTCTTAAATAAAGTGATATAGACTGACCCAGGTTTTGACACAAATAATATTGTTAAAGGATTAATTTCCATTCCTCGATTATCACAAACATTACCACCTGCTCATTTAAATATCACAAACATTATGGACATACTCTTTTGTATGAAATAGTTTGACAGTAAACACGTGATATCCAAGTGCGATGATTGGATAATAGGGCAGATTAATTTAAATATGATTGACATTTGTGGAAGCGTCTATTAGCCTAATGGCTATAATGGCTCTGTTTCAGACCAGTCGGATGCCTCATCTCTCCTCGGTGGACTGGATCTTGCCTATCTGTTTGCTTACGCTGTCGGCATGTTCTGCAGGTACATTTCCATCACGTTATTTGGAACTTTACTTTTCATTTTAAAATAAAATAAATGATGGTTAACACTAGGTCTGTTTTTTGTGACCTCTGACTTGAAATTTCAAGGGATCAAAATACTGAAGTTGCAGGAATTAAGTCTCAGCATACTGCTTTTCAAGTTGGTAATGGAAAACAATTGCATTTAAAGATGCAGGCAGATAATTTACCAGTACTTAAGTCAAAATTTGAGTCAAGATTGTGCATCTATGACACACAAAAAACACCAACAAAAAATTCAAGCCTTGTTCCTTTTACAGCGGTCACATAGCAGAGCGAATGAACCTGCGCTTGTTCATGTCGGCCGGCATGATCCTTTGTGGGGTGTTCACTGCAGCTTTTGGTCTCGGATTCTTCTTCCAGATCCACTCTTTCTACTTCTATGTGATTGTACAGGTATGCTCTTGATATAACTGCGTAACTGCAGTTGATACATTCAGACCCTGGGCCCATGTTCACAAAGCTCCTTAGGGAAAACCTAATAAAATTTAATAAATCCATAAATTTCTTACATCTGTGGCTGTGGCCATTTATAAGGGTTTTAAAACTTTTTGCATTAAACTGTTTTAAACTAGTAAATGTTGCTTAGATGGTAGGTATTTTACATGCTTGTAAACTGAAATAAACTGAAATAATTGGATTTACGATAGAACATTTGATCTGAAATCAAATAAAACTTAAGTTTAGAATTCCCTTAGAGGCATTGTGAAACCCAGCCCAGTTTCTTTAACATATAACATGTGTTGTTTTTAATTTGAAGTCTTCCAAATTTATAGCTGTTTTATTGTAATTTTATTTTGTATTAAATTAACATATCAGGGCTTTCATTGACCAGAGCTCCTTGGTTTTGACACGTGGAAATGTCAAAATACGCTTGTTTGACTCGTGAGGTAATTACTTCATGCGTCACCTTTGACCTGGGGCAATTTCGGGACTTGCGTCATACAGTATAACTCGGCTCGCTGATTATCCCAATCAGTCGAACAGTGATGTAAAGGTTGATAAAACACTCGGCGATTATTGGTTGGAGGCGTAGTCAACTTTAAATAGACGCTGTCCATCAGCGGTTAAGTTACAGTGTAGCTCCGCCCATTAGGCGGATTTTTGTCGCTCAGAAATATCTATATTGACCAACTAAAACGCACAGTTATATATGCTTCCAATGATGTGAACAATGGACCTATAGGTGTAATATACATGTATCCACACTTTAGTTATTGTACATGAGTTCGTTAGAGTATGTTTATTCCCGACCATTAAACGTTTAAAACACAATGTACTCACCGCTTCCGTTGTTGATAATATCCACATTTGTTTAGTCCATAAATATAAAGGCATTGTTTAAATTACTTTCCTTTATATCTCAGGTAAAATTATTAATATATTTCCAAAATTTGAAATCCGATTTCAGCGAAAAATCTGACTTTTACATAACAAAATATGCAACATCCAATTTTCGTGTTCGAGGATCATAAACATTTTTTTTGTATTTCATGTAAATCCTTTGTTTTCTAGAAAAGCTAGCGAAAGTTATGCTGACACAAACAAAGTCATGTGCCACTCATGGAAAGCGTGCGTGTATCAAACAAATATATACATGTCATCTGGGAATAAAAACTTTGCGATCTTTAGCATTTGAATAATTATTTTATTGCAGTTTATTAATATACTTTGTAACAGTAAAACAATATTTGCGGACCGTACCCTTCCCTAAATCTGCCACACTTTGCCACAATTTTCCAGTTTGTGGAGTATTTAGACAATTTGCCACTAAATGCCACACTTAGTATGGCCAAGTAAAAAACAAATGAACAGAACTTTGAATGGCCTGTACATGTTTTCCAGTAAATGCCACTCATTTCCATTCATTTGCCACACAGTGTGGAAATAAGTGGAGTATTTGGACAATTCTCCACCAAATGCCAGACCTTTAGTGGCAAATGCAGTTGCCACTAAATGCCACAGTTTTCCACTCATTTGCCACAGGTGTGCAGTATTTAGACACTTTTCCACTTAATGCCAGACTTTTAGTGGCAAATACAATTTCCACTAAATGCCACACATTTCCACTTATTTGCCACAGGTGTGGAGTATTTAGACACTTTTCCACTGAATGCCACACTTTTAGTGACAAATGCAATTTCCACTAAATGCCACACAGTGTGGCAGTAAGTGGAATATGAGGTAAGATTGCCAGACCTTTTGTGGCAAAAAAAAATGAATGACACTTCCTTAAAATATGACCAATTTATGTGTAAATTAGGTAAAAATACAGTTTTTTTTTATTGATAACAAAACAAATTATACACTAAGTTATTTATTGATATTTGATATATTTGTCTGTCATGACTTAATAAAAGAATGTTATGATTTAATAAAAGAAAATAATTGATATTTGTTGACAGTTATGTTAAAAAAAGTCTTTAAAAATGTCATTTTTGGGTCGTCCTGGCAGCTCTGTCATTTGTTTCTGGAAGGCTTCAGCAGGTGCCGAATGACTGCCCAGATATCCTGCTGCCTTGTGTCTGGCCATCTCTGTGTAATGCAGTCTGTTAAAACAATAATAAAGCTACACATTTAAGATAAAATTCAAAGCAGGTTTGTTTTACATTCAAAATAATAACAACATAGTTTTATTTAACTTAATAATATGCACCAAAAATTTAGGTTTTGATTCCTAGTATATAGACCATGTCAAGAATATAAACCTTGTTATGTCAGCCACATAATGTAAAGCCATTTTATTTCATTTGTTTCTGCAATTTGCCAAGGGTTCATTCAATGTTTGACATCGTTTCTGAAGCTAGGATTTAGACTCCCAAAACAATATTTTGAATGTGACGAAGTGATCTTTGAAGGACTTTTTGGTGAAATGCTAAAATGTGCACAGCTAAATACCTTCTAAAAACTTCAGCTTGTTTTTGTCTTCTAGCCCTGGCCGGAGGTCAGTGCCGGCTTTTTTCTGGCCGAATAGGGAGCGGCCTTCAATTTCTGCATCTGTAAACAGCATACGGAAAAGCCGTGTTACTCCTTTCTTTGCTGTTTTGCAGTATCTCATTTCGGCAGATACTTGATCCTGTAATGAATTCCATGTACAAGGTGTCAATTTACCACATTACAATCTACATTGATCTTAATCAATGATTTCATTTTAGTCCATTAAAAAAAGACACAGTTACAAAAGGACAAAAAGCAGTGTCTATTATCAATAGACGAAAGTCCTTCAATATGAAAACTGGAACATCTGTTATATTATGTTCGTGTACCTTGGTAAACCCGTTATAAACAGTGTTCTGTCTGCCTGCAGTCTGAGTTTGTCTAAAAGTGATATAATTGCAATGTGTAAGTTGAATGTTAAAAAAAAGTATACGAATTAAAATTAATATATGTGAATATTAGACCTTTATATCAGAGATCTGACCATAGAGTGACATTGTAACATACAACAAAACAGTTATTTTTGCTATTAGAAACATTAACATTTTGTTAAGAGCATTGAACTTATCCAGTACCTCAAGGAGCTTCCAAAAATATATAAAGCTTGATTACCTTTGAGTCACTTAAATCCATCTTGTTCATTTCCATAGTGTTTTGGTCGGGAAACTCAACAGCATTCTGGTTGGCTTCAGGGTTGCCATCCTGCGCCTGCTGAGACTTCAGTGCCTGCATTTCAGTCTTCATTATCTGTAAGCAATGAAAACGACAATTGAAAGTAACTGGTCAAAGCCATATTTATATAAAACATTCAACATGTTTTTTTATTTTGCTTTTTATGCTACCAAATGTATTTGTCTATAAATCCGTCTGTGGCTTATAGTGACAGCATTTGTATTACATTAAACGACAACACTTGTGTTTCAAGTTATGAGTTAATACCTATGCCACATAATGATATCCTGTTTATTGTAAAATTTACACAAAGATACCAGCACTATGAGAAATGTTTTAAAAATAGAGAGCTACCAATGAATCGGACCTGCATCTCACTCCACATGTACCGTATTTGGTACTCAGCATACTCCAGCCTGTTCCTCAGGTCAATGACCTCCTGATTGGGCTGGCTGGAATAGCTGCTGTAGCTGCAACTTGGTTGCTGGAAACTTGGTTGCTGGAAAGCTGAGCTGTTGAGCAAGTTCAGACTGCTCCCAACTAAATCTCCACATGATTGCTGGTCAGAAGGTGTTTCTCTAAAACATTACCTTTGTGTCAAAATGAATGTATCAAAAATTCAAAATATCAAACCAGTACTTGCATGATAGTGTCTTTTTATTCCCAAATTGATTTTAACCGAAAGTACTAATGAATGAACAAAAAGTTAAATTAGCACTGATTAAGCATTTGATTTTATATTCTGTAAATGGATGAACATAATTATAATGTGACACATTAGTTTGACAAACATATATCGAAAATGGATCACAAATCCCGGCCTACCAGCCTAATAATTGAGGTACATGCAGGTGTGGCGAAATCTCGTGTTACTTTTCGGTTTTTGAAATTGCTACTTGCAACTTGTTAATTTTATAGAATTTGTTTTGTAAAGTCAATAATATTTCATTATTGTTCGAACAAAAGTTTACCTTTGTCTGTTTTCTTGGATATTTTAGTGGGGACTTTCCTTCATTTTCACAGGGTGATTGCTGTGAAGTTTTTTCGGACAATTTTCTTGGGGATTTTCTTATGAAATTACTTTCCAGCACAGGGTCTTCATGCTGTTTACTGTTTAATGAAACCTAATAAAAAAAAAAGAATCAAAGCATTTGCATCTTTTGGCAAGTAAAGGCGTTGCAAAAAAAACATCAATTTGGGTGATTGTAATTTTTTTAATAACTCTGCCAATCACATGTCATAATCAGGGATTACGAAAAGAAACATTATTTATATGTAATTTTTTTAATAACTCTGCCAATCACATGTCATAATCAGGGATTACGAAAAGAAACATTATTTATATCACGAACATGCCTAACAATTCCTGATTGTCAGGACATCGTACAGATAACGACCCAACTTTAATTCTTTGTATCATAGCTCTGTCGTGAGGCTGTCGGAAGCGACAATCGGAGAATGTGTGACTGACGCATTACATTGAATTATGTTACACTAGTTACAGATACTGATATATGTTTAAAAGATACTCGTCCAATGAAAATATTACAAAAACAATGTAAGTTAATGTATATGTACACACAATTTACCTCATCAGATGTCCCTGTACTTGTAGGTTCAGGGTGTACACAAGCAGAAAGCTGGAAAAGAATGTCAATCTTGAATAACGGTTCTGTATTAAATATTTCTGAATTTAAACAAAGCACGTGAAACTCCATGTCACTTCAATTTATTTATAGAAGCCAAACATATTTAATATGATGTCAAACAGAAAATGAAGAACCAAATATTTGAAATTTAATTCTCAAAATGAAACATAAATGAAATGGTTTTTGTTGCTTACCTTTAACTCAGACAATAACTGGGTGAACAGTTCTGTGGACCTAAGGACATCTTCCATATTTTTTCGATCCTTTTCCTCTACAATGTTTAAATGATGAACATAAGCAAAAACATACTGTCAGCTTACAACAGATTCACGCTAGACAATCCGAAAATTGCTTTATCCAAAAGTCTTTCCCAATTGTGATGCGAATTTTCGTAACTGTTCTACATTGATTTTGTTAATCATATTGTTAATCAAACAACTATTCCTCTTTTTCATTTTGCAGTTTTTAACATGAAACTTTATACTATTACAACTCATTGTAGTGTTTTGTTTAGTGTTTATTTGTATTAGACGATTGTTTTCTAGGATAGACCTCTGCTGTATGTGCTATAAATTCGGCCATGTTGTTTCCTGTTAAGAACGATAACTCTGCTTGAAAAAATGTCAATCTGAGAAAAATCTTGCTAAGGTGGCTATTGGCTAGACTGCTGTTGTTGAGCTATTTAAATTAATCAGAGCAAAAGAGATGCATTATCCTACAAAGACTTACCTCCTATTTGTCCTATAACAGCATCAACGTTTCCGAATCCAGGGCATTTTACAAGTACCCGATCTCCGACCTTATATTCAATGTAAT
The DNA here is from genome assembly GCA_027627225.1 of Congeria kusceri. Taxonomy (NCBI): domain Eukaryota; kingdom Metazoa; phylum Mollusca; class Bivalvia; order Myida; family Dreissenidae; genus Congeria; species Congeria kusceri. The sequence goes on from CM051030.1 coordinate 51,498,691, forward strand.
CCTTCCTAGGTCTTAAAATTGTGCAAGGACGCAAGATATTTCCACTTATTGGGTCATCTTTTACCCATATAAACAACGCAAAAAATCTGCACTCTGTCATAGTCCTGCTATTTGCACTTTAGTTCCGATATTCAAAAGTAAACGGTGCTTCGTTTCAACCGCTTCGTTTGATTGTTTGAAATCATTCTAACCGCCAAAGCCAAGGGGGCTTATCACTGGTCAGTTGATCACGTGGTACCAATCACGCGATAACCTGGAATAAACCGCGTGATACCTATTCCTGTAAAAATGCTTTGTCAGTGTTTATCTGATTTTAAAGTAACATGTTAACGTAATTGTTTGTGTTTTTTTCTATTAAGTGATTGACGACAGAATTTGAAAACCACCGAGTGTGTCATTTAAAAAGATATATATACGTAAAATGGAAACATCGATTCCTTTAGGTTGAAAGGGGCTGAAGATGAGCCTGACGTGCAATTTTTATCGGGACAGTATAATTATTTACCTCCTTCAGCAACGGTGCGACTTGTTGCTTTGAAATATATCTGCAGGTGAGATCTGCCAATACCTTGCCAATATCGCAATGACCAAACAGTTAATAAATAATTATTTATATATTAAAACAAGTCTTCTACATCAGCTGTTTTGCAAGATTGCAATGTTTTTGGGTGTTGTTGTAGTTATTTTTTTTGTGAATTTATCCCTGCTGGGATTTTACAAAACATATCATAAATTATTTAATAAAAATGGTCAACTTTAAAACCGATTCAAAACGTATACATTCCATTTTCCTGACAATGTTTATTGTTTGATATAAACACCAGGTTAATTTAAAAAAACAACAACAAACAACAACATAAAATTTTATATACAATAAATTTTCCTTAAAAAATGGCATTAATATCTAATGGATTATTATCTAAACCCTTCACATTAATGTATACTTGTCGACTTATTTTGTTACTATTATGGCTAATTATACAAACTTCTTAATGTGGACGCTCTGAAGTGGACAATGGATTCAGAAGAATCTGCAGACATTAGGGGGAATGACCTACATGTGTAAGTATGGTGCATCATGATAACAGATGTTGAGTATTTCTTTCAAAAGATGTGACGAATTATCAAGTACCCGTGAACTTATTACAAACAGGTTTAATACCATGTGCTATTAATTAAGGATGAAGGAGATCGTCATTTCAAAGATCACATATGATTTAAGGCATTGAGAATCAAACATGACACATTTTTGTTAGTTAGTCAGTAATTGCATGGGCAAGATTTGATGTGAATCAGATAAATGGGTATGTACTCAAAGGAGGTGTGCGCTAGGGTAACACATTTGACCGAGTGGGTAAAATATACACGATAAAAGTAAAGTATGGTATGTAGTTGTTTGTTTGTGAAAACCGATTAACATATATTAATTTTAATTAATAATCGACGGTGACTTTAATTTACCCTGAGCTTTTCGTCTTATATACGATTACAGCACCGGTACATATTTATTGTCAATATTACACACATTGCAGTACTTTTAACGTGAATTTGTAAAAAAAATATAGTTATAATAACTATCAAAATAATATAATTTAGTTTTAAAATATTGCATTTTTGTGAAAATCAAAGAGCTACTATACAACTGTTTAAACATCATCCTACATTAGTACAATCCGTGGACGATGTCTAAAAAAGCGCGTGACGTAACGTATCAACGTTCCTACTGCTAGCTGTCAAAACAGGAAAGTAAAACGATAGTTAAAAGTATAAATAAAGTAAATCAATTTGATTGCTGGTATAAAGTTTATGGATTGGTCCTTATTGCGCCTATCATTCCTTACAGTGACATAACGTCAAACATTAGGGGCAATGACTAACACTTACGACGCCCGTTTTAACGTCAACATGAATATTTATACATTATTGCATTGCACGCATATTTAAAGAAGGTTTAAAATAAGTATTAATGTTTGATAAATTGTAAATGTAGACGAACATTGCTTAGTCGGGGTTTCAATAACAACAAAAAAGTGTTAATGGTGGCGACTTTATGTATAGTGCGTTGTCGTCTCTTCTCCAGTGCGAGCACATGCATATGTACAATTTAACATATTAACAATGATTATAAGGTTACACTGAATGTATGTGCACGTGGTAATAAAGACACACTTTTGTGTAATCCTATACCGAGTTTACGGTAATAAGTGTATGCCTCTTAGTAACAATGCTATATGAAAATACACCGATTTTGTTGTTATATTGTATCAGCGAATGACTGGCAGATTTGTTGTTCCAATCGTCTCCAGTCTCCAATCATCTCTTACATTGATTTTTTTAATTTACAGAAATCATGCGATGCCTTTATTATGTAATGGTCTTCTTTAACGTTCTGAGTCGCGGAAATTATACAGTATCATGGACGTGCTTAAACTCGCTCTAGCAAATCGTAAAAACTTATAGATATACAAGAAACCGTTTTCCTTGATACGTTCGTGCGTGTTTTCATACGCATGTACAATAATGTCACATGTTTGTGACGTCGAGTCAAATTTTGGTCGGCACGCATATTGTAACGAACGTGTGATAGTTTTGCGCCATAATTATTGGATTTTTTTTATTATTTATTTTTGTTACTTATTATTCTGTCTTTAAAATATAAAGATTTTAATTTTTTACACCACATTCTTAAATAACCAATGTTTATTGATTATTGTTCCACAAGCCTTTCTTTACGAATGTTTTCATTTCTACAGGTCTTGTAGTCATTTCAAGTGTTAAACAACCTACTCCAAGTTTGTTTTATTGCAGTGAGGAGCAAACTGTTGAAAAGGCCATGCACATCCAGAAGTGCTTGTGAGTTTTAAAGTGGACACTGTGATGTACATATCAAGGTTACCGAACACACTGGAAGGCGACTGAAAATGAGATTCCCTGTTAAATGAGTGACAACATGCAGTCGTTTATTTCAATTGATTAAGTGGGCAATTGTACACTTAAGTCTTCTTTCAGCTTTCATATTTGCTGATTGTGAATGTTATTTCAATTTCTGCATGTGTTACACTTTGGAATTGTTTGAAATTATTGGATGAGATATAAACTGTATGAACATGGGATTCTGTACATGCTTAAAAGAAACAAAACATATTATTTTATTTTTCATATAACATGTGTCAAGTTGGTAATAAACTACATCAATCAAATTCCGACATTCATGTCCTCAACAAAAAAATATTTATTGTTTATGGTCTGAAACTTGGTCTCTCAATTCTTAATAAAATGGTGTATTATCTTACTATATAGTTTATGTGACTATTTCAAGAATTGAAGTTAACAGTTGTATTATAATATCTTAGTATTTTCATTCATGAATGAAAATGCATATTTTATTGATTTTGTTTTAAATAATGTTAAATCCTATGCAAAGCAATAATACATAATAGTAAATAAGTCTGAAGAAAATCTTCTCAAACCTGTAGTTGTAAACACAGCACATCATATTGTTTTAATAACATTATGTGTTTTTTTATTTTATAGTGTATGTAACTATTTTAAGAGTTGAAGTGAAGCAGCTGTACCGGTATTATATTTTAGTATTTGTATACATGAATACAAATGAATTATTTTATTGATTTTGTTTTGAAGAATGTTAAATCCTATGTAAAGCAACATCCATAACAGTAAATACTTTTTTTTTTTAAATCTTCACAAATCTATTAATAATCTTAAATTTGACACAGGACTTGTATCACTCAATAAGAACCAACGAAGTAACGCAAAAATTACAAAGTCCCATTTTCCACACTTTTCCACATCACAAATCTTCTAAGTTTTTTTGCCACTCTTGATACACCCATGAAAAAAAACCAAGTCCATTATTTCCACACATTTCCAGACATTTGCCATAGATGCAAAAGTATAAGTCCAAATTTCCACAGAATGCCACACATTTTCCACTTATTAACTGGTATTTGCTGGCAGATTTGCCACTCATGTGGCATAACGGAATTAAAATAGTGGAATTCCACTCTTTGCCACCTAATTCCACTTATTACCACTCTTTTCCACACATTTTCCACATAAATTTGTGGAAAAAGGCAGCAAAGTGTGGCAGATTTAGGGACGGGTAACTACATTTATTTTTTAAGGAAGGAAAGCCTGTTGTATTGTTGTACATGATATGCGATTTCAAAAAAAAATATATTAATAATTATAATAATAATAAATAATAATAATAAATAATAAAAATAGATCTAATAATATTAATAATAGATTTATTAAAAATAGAACAAAAATAATAAAAAGAAAATAAAATTAAATAAATTAAAAAGAAAATAATAAGTTAATAAAAAATAATAAATTAAAATAATATTATTAAATTATAAAATAAAAATAATTAATTAAAACAAATAATAATAAAAAGATAGAAAAGAAATGGAAACTACCCACAAAGCATCGACTCTTGAAGGTTTTAGGGCCAAATGCGACAAAATCGCAAAAGTGGCGACAAATTTTCAAGTTTGGCGATTTTTCTTGCGACAGCGTTCTTTGTCCGAATTATCTACTATTGAAATGATGTAAGCGCCATTTTAGCCTAAGCGGTCTTGCTGACTCGGTTAACCTTGACAGCTATCGTGCATGTGTTGATTTTTCATGATGCAAGCGGTACGAATGAATTAACTGAAGCGTGAAAGTGAATGCATATCGATAAGTAGCATAACAAGTTAGGCCCTGTACCAATATTGAGCTACTTTTTATATGGGCAATATTGGCGAATTTAGCCCTGTATAAAAAGTAACACTAAATTCGTTGCACGTCTCATGAATTAGACTAATCGATAAGGTGATAACAGGCTATTAGATTGGCATTTTAATTGCTTTTTAATTGCTCTTTCTTTAATCGTCATTGCTAAAATATTTCTTGTTGCAACCATTATGCTCCATGGACATATTTTAGTCCATTTGTATATGAAATATGCTGTTTTGTTACTTATCAAATTGATTAAAGAGATATTAAAGAGATATATGGTGTTTTGTTTATTTAATGTATTCTTCATCAGGAATAATTATTAATAATCATTAATAATTATTAATGCATTACAGTAAGAGTGAAAACATAAGTTGTATGTAGTATAGTTATATATACAGTACGTGCCACGCGAAACCCGCAAAGTTCGCGAAATGCCGATTTGATCGCGAAGCGCCGCTCGCTCGCGATGTCACAAAATTTTGCTAATTCTCGCGACGAAAACTCACGCTTGTTCGCGAACTGTCGTGTCGAATAATTTTGTCCCGCCACGAATTGTGACGAGAAATTAATTAGTAAAATGCACACCTGTACGCAATATTTTCACTTTGCGGTTAATAAGTCATTTGTTTCAGAAAACTTTGTGGAACTGATATTTGAATGTATTCCTTTGAATTATATTACCTACAAAATAATTCAAATTAAGATGTGACATTTGTTGCAGAAGATTTGAAATATAAAAGAAATACACTTTCTATTGTATACATGAAAAAACAGCATTCAAAATGAACAAAATGAACGTAATATTTTTCGTTTGAAATTTTGAAATGGGTATTTGATAGGGTGTGTTTGTTGTTTGTAAATATGTTCCGTTTATTATTTTCATGGCATGCTATTTATTAGATTGTTCTTAATAGGTTTCTGGGTAAAACTTTGTGTTCATTATTTTATATGTGCTTCGTTTATTTATATGTTGTTTCTGTTTGGAACCCTTTCTGTTTTATTACTTCAAGTACACGACCAGTCTTGGATTTTGTCTTGTATTTGTGTTCTGGTTCAAAATGTACATGTATAAAACAATCAACATGTTATATGTGTTGTGTTTATATATGAATATGACCTACATGCACATGTACGTACAGCTACATGTATGTAGAATATTAATTGCTCTTGCATTGGTTGTCCCATCTTCGTTGATAACAACATAAATCCACACATTTATGAAAAAGAAAGAACCATCATACATTAAAATCGAACGCAATAAAATTTAATGTAAATATCACACTATAGACAAATATTCCACGGATTAAAATGACACATTGTATAATGTGCATTTATGTTCACAAAATTACCATGATCAATGTCTACAATGTGCAAACGAATATTTTTAAATATGAATAATTTCATTACCGAAAAGGAACATTAATCATTATAAATGTACTAACTGTAATACATGTACGACTTAATTAGTGCGACTCTTTATGGAAAGTTATTGGTAAGAATAATTAAGTTATATCTCAATGTATCGGGTCATAATTTACAAATATTATAAAACGAAACAGTAATAAAAAGTAAAACAATACTGCAATATATATTTTAGATAGTTGATAAAAGGCATTAAATGGATGCTCGTTTTTCGTGCCTACATTATATCAACAACGACAACAACATTTATAGTTTAGTTTATTATCAAGATAAATGAAAACGCAAATATAATTATGTGCTAAATGACAAGAATATGTTCTAACGCATAGTTTCACTGTATGCTTTTTTGCGCAAATTACTTAGAACCAATACAGTGTTTATTGTCAAACAAAAACAGATAGTTGCAAGAGATGTTTGCTCCCTTTAGGCTTTCACGACCCCTGCCATTTAAAACAATTAAGAACCGCTATCGCAGATCAGTCAACAGTCGCACAACATGTGCTCCCGGGTCGGTAATTGACACTGATTAGCGATAAGATAATGCGGATTAGCGACAAATGAAGACTACTTTGAATCTATATTTTGTTCAACAAACATCCGCGTTGTGAACGCAAATAATCGAACATTCAATGTATTACCAGGAGAACTGGTTATTCGTTGACATTTAAAAAACTAATAGTATTATGATATAAAGACTGAATAAATTATAGATATGTACTTCTATCTTATATAGGCTATATGTAGCTTCATTATCATTCGGGATGTGAACTGGAATTTTAAATGACTATAAGAAAAAAAAGATAAATCCCCAAAAACATAAACATGAATAAAAACAATTAAGATAACACAATCAGTTTGTTTGCTATATTGACATGTCAGTTAACACATTGGTGGCCTGTACACACAACATGTGAAAACACAGAAAGGTAGCTATGGTCAACACGCACTCACCTCCACCCCTCATCGGGAACCGGTAGTCTGCAGAACAAATTATGTTTTCTTTAGCAAACACCAATTTTAGAAGAGGCTACAATAACCATTGTGATGGTTTTCGTTCGATACACATTTGTATTTATATTTATTTTGTTTACCGATGAGTAAACAATAAGTAAATTTTATAAATACATGTTACAATGAAACCATATGTTACAAATAATTATAGACACGTGTATATAACCACCTTCAATACAACTCAAGTACATGATTATTATAAAATATCGTGTCAAAACGTTGGTGATTTGGGTGACATATATGTACATTTAAACAAATAATCTGAATGGATATTCTAAAAGAAGGTATGTTTGAAATAATCACGCCCATGAACAATAAGATAATAATGCATTTTTATAATCATCACAAGAAATTCATTTGTGAAATGTGACATATACGTTAAAGGGGTGATTATTTGCAATAAACAAAAGAACAATCAGTGATTTATAATTTTAAGTTAATTTTAATGATTATTGTCCGAATTGTAAATGTAAACTTAAACGTATATACACACTATATAAATTCATTGTGACTTTTACATGGTGTTTTTCAATGTTTTCTTTGACTAATACTGTCAAATAATAGTGCTTTATTATATAATAATTTATTAATTAACCGTAATATGAAGGATACAAAATAAATATATCTACATTTAAAATACACTGCGACACACAATGTAGAATGTTGCGATAAGACCGTAAAAACTGTACAACTCTTAATTTTTAAAGAGCAGAAGCACATATACCTGTAAAATCGCCGCGAATTGTGACGAAATTTCTTGTCATATTCATCGCGAAATCTCGCGCTGGGGCCGCCCGCTATATTTCATGAATATTGATCGAAGGCTCGTCACGACAGCGTGAATTCTGCAGGTTTCGCGTGGCAAGTACTGTAGTCTGCCACCCAAACGTCTCTTACTAAAAAAAATTTAGGAAAAAAGTTTTCAAATTTGGCCAAAAAAAGTGGCGACAACTTTTCAAAAGCCAGAGCGAACCCTGGGTTTATGTCTGACTCTTGGGGAATTTTATTTTAACTCTCGAAAATTTGACCAAATTCAAAGTCTGAGGAGAGCCCTGAACATGTTATGGTAAAGGTTCACAAGATATGAACAAATTATTTTTACGTAGAACATTGATTGTTTTATTTGAATTTTTCACTTAGGTATAAACTTAATATGAGGGGTGTCATAGGAAAACCGACTTAATGCACATGCATAAAACGTCATCGCGGATCAACATGTACAGTCCGCACAGGCGGATCCGGAACGACACTTTGATAGTATTTTCTGTTTCAAGAAAGTCTCTTCTAAACATAAATCCCCTGAAGTGCAGACATCGCGGGTTGATCTGGGGCGACACTGCGCACATGCCTTAAGCCTGGTTTTCCCACGACACACCTCATATTTTTCGTGGTTTGACCCCTGTATTGTGTGATCTGACATGTTGATTCAGGTGTTCGGAGGGCTTGCACAAGCCACTGGTTGGCCTAGTGTGGTAGCTTGCTTGGGAAACTGGTATGGCAAAGGGAAGTAAGTAGCATTTTCTGGTGGTGCTGGTATTGTACGGATAGAAGCTAACACTATCTTTGTTTCAAATTGTGTTTTATGTATTTGTTTCAAATTATGTTTTATATATAAATTCCAATAATATTTTGAATTTTTATTTTAAAATGTTATATATTTTTATTTCAATAATATTTTATATCTTTATTCTTATGAAGTTTAATATATTGAGTCTTTATTCCAATAATTTGTGTATATGTTTTTAAAAGATATATTATATACTTGTATGACTTCCTTAGGAATTCTGTATATTAATTGAAATCAGAAGAAATAGATAAAAGAAGACACACATAAACTAGTATGTGGTTTATTGCAATGATCAACCTCTAAAAATGTGGCACATTTTATTATTCCTCTTAGGTGTAGGCATATAAATTCCATAATCTTATCATCTGTGATCAGTTATAATCTTATGTTTATACATTAAACCAGTGTGATATTAACAGAAATTATAATAACATTGTGATTATAGTCAAATAAAAAACCATTAATATTTTCAACCTTTTTATCTATGAAAAAGCATTCCTTATGAGAAATCAATGAAATATAAATGAAGCGTGTAGTGGGAAAACCGGGCTTCATGCATGAGCATTAAGTGTCGTCCCGGATTAGCTTGTGCAGTTTGCACAGGATAATCCGGGACGACACTCCGCTTTTATGGTATTTTCAGTTTCATGGAAGTCTTCTAATCATAAATCTACTGTAGGCGGAAAGTGTTGTCCCAGATTAGACTGTGCGGACTGCACAGGCTAATCCGGGAAGGCACTTTACGCACATGTATTAAACCCGTGTTTCCCACGACACGCCTCAAATTGTTTAAATCATCGCCCAAATAAAACACATAATGTTCCATATTACAGACGTGGACTGATCATGGGTATCTGGAATTCCCACACCTCGGTTGGCAACATTCTGGGCTCCCTGATCGCGGGCGTGTGGGTGGACGACGCCTGGGGCTGGTCCTTCATGGTGCCCGGCATCATCATTGCATTGATGGGGGTGTTGGTGTTCTTGTTTATGGTGCCAGGTTAGTCACTGATATTCTATTCAACATATGTACATGACCACCTGTTAATATTTAATCAATATGAGAACTATCTAATATAAACGACTGACTGTAAATATTTGTAAATATAACACATAATCTCGTTATAATCAGCTGCTTGATTTAGATTACTTAGAATTATTTTGGAATGTATTGTAACAAGAATTGAAATAATGGCAAAAACAAGCTGCAAAAGGTTTTCAAATAGTTTCTTCCTCACAGGTTTTGTAGGCTGTATAAATTTTTGGTGTACTGACGCATGATTGGTTTTTGAAACCTGATGTTGGTTGCTATATTATGTTATTGATTTAGATTATTTTTAGAACCCACTGATTTTGGTGCTGTATTGTTGTAGATTGCTTTGTAGAACCATCTGATGTTGCGTGCTGTATTGTTGTAGATTGCTTTGTAGAACCATCTGATGTTGCGTGCTGTATTGTTGTAGATTGCTTTGTAGAACCATCTGATGTTGCGTGCTGTATTGTTGTAGATTGCTTTGTAGAACCATCTGATGTTGCGTGCTGTATTGTTGTAGATTGCTTTGTAGAACCATCTGATGTTGCGTGCTGTATTGTTGTAGATTGCTTTGTAGAACCATCTGATGTTGCGTGCTGTATTGTTGTAGATTGCTTTGTAGAACCATCTGATGTTGCGTGCTGTATTGTTGTAGATTGCTTTGTAGAACCATCTGATGTTGCGTGCTGTATTGTTGTAGATTGCTTTGTAGAACCATCTGATGTTGCGTGCTGTATTGTTGTAGATTGCTTTGTAGAACCATCTGATGTTGCGTGCTGTATTGTTGTAGATTGCTTTGTAGAACCATCTGATGTTGTGTGCTGTATTGTTGTAGATTGCTTTGTAGAACCATCTGATGTTGCGTGCTGTATTGTCGTAGATTGCTTTGTAGAACCATCTGATGTTGCGTGCTGTGTTATGTGACTGGTTGTTTTGTGGAACTCACAGACGTTGGGTGCTATATTATGTGATTGATTGTTTGTATAAATATCTACGGTTTGGTGCTATATTATGTGATTGATTGTTTTGAAGAAATATCTACTGTTGAGTGCTATACTGCAAAACCATTAATAATTGTGGGGCACTAATTTTCGTGGATTTCGAGGATGGAACGAACCACAAATTTAAGTTTCCAATGAATAATTATTCGCCTAGCTATTTTTTTCGGCCGAATTTGCTCTCTAAGATGTAGTTTTTTAGTATGTATACCTACATCAAGACAATGTAAATATAATATTTATAGTCGTTAAGTGAAGTATAATAGTTTGTTTATGATAAATACATTACCTTAAACATGATGTACATTTATATCATACATGAATCAGTTTAATATCCAGTTTATTTTGTGTGTGACAAGTAGCCCTTATCTAATCTGCATACACACCAACTGAGGCTCTGGTGTAATATACTGTGTACCTTATTGACACTTGATATATCTGCCTATGCAGTAACGCTGTATATGCATTGCTATCTTCTTTCAGATAGACTAGTAAAGATCTATGTGCATAGTAAACACTCTCCATTCAAAAAGCGTGGACCACGTTTTACAAATTTTAGCAGACGACTCATTGTTTGATTTACACATTTGTAGTTGGACCCGTGTTTATTTCATAACAAGGGTCTATAGCTTAACTGACAGGTAGATAATGGGGCCCACTTACCGCGGGGACGCTCTGTTTATGACTGTAAGGTGTTACAAACAGAAAACAGCGATACGATTGACGCATTTCTATATGTTTTTTTATGAATAAAATTGAAAATCCACAAATTTAAGTGCCCATGAAATTGTTTTTTTTTTTTTAAATAACCACGAAATTTAATGTCCACAAATATAAATGGGTTTGCATTATTATGTGATTGCTTATTTTGTGGAAATATCTACAGTTGAGTGCTATATTATGTAATTGATTATTTGTAGAACCCTCTGATGTTGGGCACTATATCATGTGATGGATTGGTTAATTGTAGATCCCTCTGATGTTGGGTGCTATATTATGTGATTAATAATTTTTTGAACCTTCTTGGGTGCTATATTATTTGACTGATTTTTGTAGAACCCTCTGATGTTGAGTGCTATATTATGTGATGGATTATTTGTAGAACCCTCTGATGTTGGGTGCTATATTATTTGACTCATTATTTGTAGAACCCTCTGATGTTGGGTGCTATATTATGTCATTTATTATTTGTAGTACCCTCTGATGTTTGGTGCAATATTATGTCATTGATTATTTGTAGGACCCTCTGATGTTTGGTGCTATATTATGTCATGGATTATTTGTAGAACCCTCTGATGTTGGGTGCTATATTATTTGACTGATTATTTGTAGAACCCTCTGATGTTGGGTGCTATATTATTTGACTGATTATTTGTAGAACCCTCTGATGTTGGGTGCTATATTATGTCATGGATTATTTGTATAACCATCTGATGTTGGGTGCTATATTATTTGACTGATTATTTGTAGAACCCTCTGATGTTGGGTGCTATATTATGTCATGGATTATTTGTAAAACCCCCTGATGTTGGGTGCTATATTATTGGACTGATTATTTGTAGAACCCTCTGATGTTGGGTGCTATATTATGTCATGGATTATTTGTATAACCCTCTGATGTTGGGTGCTATATTATTTGACTCATTATTTATATAACCCTCTGATGTTGGGTGCTATATTATGTCATGGATTATTTGTAGAACCCCCTAATGTTGGGTGCTATATTATTGGACTGATTATTTGTAGAACCCTCTGATGTTGGGTGCTATATTATTTGACTGATTATTTGTAGAACCCTCTGATGTTTGGTGCTATTTCATGTCATGGATTATTTGTAGAACCCCCTGATGTTGGGTGCTATATTATTGGACTGATTATTTGTAGAACCCTCTGATGTTGGGTGCTATATTATGTCATGGATTATTTGTAGAACCCTCTGATGTTGGGTGCTATATTATGTGATTGATCGTTTGTAGAAACCTCTGATGTTGGGTGCTATATTATTTGACTGATTATTTGTAGAACCCTCTGATGTTGGGTTCTGTATTATGTGACTGATTATTTGTAGAACCTTCTGATGTTGGACGCTACATTATGTGACTGATTATTTGTAGAACCCTCTGATATAGGGTGCTATATTATGTCATTGATTATTTGTAGAACCTTCTGATGTTGGGTGCACTGAACCTCCTAGTGATCAGGGAAAAGGAAGTGACGAGGTAATGCACCACGATAACATTCATGTTTGTTTTGATTACTTATAAGCCACTTATTTAGTCTGTAGAAATGTACATCCATTTTACAGCTTTTGCTACTTTCATGCAGATAATTTCAATTGGTTTTGACTATTCAAAAGAACAGTTTAGGATTTTCTTTCTAAAGGATTACAATGCTATGATTTTCATAATTTGCATTGCATGTTTTTATTCTATTTCATTTTGTTTTTGGAAGCTCTTGTGACTATTCAATGCTTGTCTTGGGATTTTGTTTATGCAAACATAATTATGCATGTTCTCATGTTGGTAGAGTTTACTAACACTCCTTAGTCCTATATATACACCCATAGGCACTTCCAACTAGACCTTTTTTGATTGCGGTTTTCTCAAAAATGAAAAATCACAGCGGTTTCAAGTTTGGCACAGCCCCATTATACGCAATTTCCAATACAGGTATGATAAAATTTGAACGGTTCAGTGATCATTTATGTTTCCTCCTGCTTGTGGGTGTCAACACTAATAATTGCACGAGAAAATCGTGGTGAATGTAGAAATTCAATGCAGTTTATAATCGAAGTGTTTAACAACGACATTCCAACCAAAAAAACATTTAACATCAATTATTTCATGCATAACACCATCCCACAATGAAGAATAGATGTTTTAAAAATGTCAGTCATGTGCATATTAATCTGCAATTTGATTCAATCATTGTACTTGGATATCACGTGATTAACGTTTAACATATTTTACACAAAGAAGCATGTGGCAAACTTCTAATCTGTCTGTGATATTTGATTAATGTAAATTTATCCATTAACAATAATTAGGGAGGAGTTTAAAATGTTAGTGTGGCAAACGCTGGAAATGGCTACTATGCAGTATACAGGACGAGTGCGTGTCATTAGTATGCCAGAGGCCGCATTTCACGTATGTAGGTATGGAGTAATTATTATAAGATAAATTTTCTCTTTATTTACATTGACATTTATTAATTCATAATTTTTAACAATTTTAAATCAAAATGAAAGAAAAATAATGAAACTATTTGCTCTTTATTTCTAACAGTGAAATTGGATTTATTTCGTTTTCGCATTTTTGCGAATTTTTGTTTTGATGTTGTGTTTTATTTTTGTGAAGTTTTGTATGAAAACAAAATTTTAGATAAAGGAAATTAAATACATTGAAGTCTTATATATTATTTTGTGTTCTTGAAAAGTTTGGAGGAATTCGGGCTTAAAATACAAAAGTTATAGCTGATTAAGCAAAGGTCTAGTTAGAAGTGCCTATGGGTGTATGTTCCAAATCCAAAATAATGAAACATTTATAACCAGAAACTCACCTAATATGTTATCCTTTTAGTAGCTTTATTCAATTCCAAAACATACTTGCATGCATTCTACAAAAAGATGTTTTTATTTAAAGTTATTGCAAAAAGTAACTTGTTTGCGTCATTTGATTCATTCGTTGTTTATATAATGCACTTTGCTTCTTTTGCCTACAAGTTTGAACATGCTTTTCTTACATTTGAATGCTATGTGCATTTTCTAGAAGGCCTGTAGATATATTGCTAATCATAAAAATAAGATAACATTTCAGAACCATGCATGTTATATTCATTAAGGAAGAAAATTAGGTCGTTTAGAAGTTTGTTTTGTGGTTACAGTAACGGAGCATTTTAAACAAGCACCGTCAATAATTAATGATGCACTTGAATGATTTCCTGGGGAAATTTGGTACTTGATGCTTTGAACATTTTGTTGTTAAATAATTTGATGTCTCAATACAGTGAACTGTGCCAAGTTCTTCTTATCTTTTATATCATTTATACCAATGTACTGAACGATTTTGCACTCATTACTTCACCATAGATAGGCAGGCCCTATACCCACTACACCATAGTGCCATACCCATAATTAATGTTCCGTGTAATCAAAATATTTTGTTAAATAATAATGTACATCAATTGTATATTTGATCAAATATCTTACTAAATTATGTAAATATTAATGTTGATTAACTTTCATGTAGTGGATTATAGTGTGGGCCTTGGTATGGAGAGATTGGGCGTTTGATCCCTACTCAATGAGCGTTCTTACAATCTTTCACAAATACCAGGGTTGTCATTATTAAATGACACAAGCGATTTTTTATCTAAATTCAAGCGATTTGGCCATGGGTCTAGGGGCCCCCTTGTGATGTACCTATGGCAGTTTTTAAGTACCTGAAAAAAGAACCAATATTCTCATGTTTTTAAACGATGAATTTTATCGTCAATCGTTGAATAATGACAACACTGGAATACATCAAGTACTGGTTCTTAGTACCCAGGAAACAGAAACCGGAGTGTTTCTGTTAGTCTCTGGCTGTTGACACATTTTAGCTTAAATATTATAAATGAGGCGCGTCGTGGGAAAACCGGTCTTAATGCATGTGCGTAAAGTGTCGTCCCGGATTAGCCTGTGCAGTCCACACAGGCTAATCCAGGACGGCACTTTCCGCTTTTATGGTATTTTCTGTTTCAAGGAAGTCTCTTCTAAACATAAATCCACTGTAGGTGGAAAGTGCCGTCCTGGATTAGCCCATGCGGACTGCACAGGCTAATCCGGGACGACACTTTACGCACATGCATTAAGTCAGGTTTTCCCACGACGTGCCACAAATAGTTTTAAACAATATTTTTGTTCTTCGAAGATTGTAATCTTCGTAGCAGGACAACTGTCAACATTTTTTGTCACTGTGGTATACAATATACCATGTTCTACATGTGTTGTTTTAGATCCAAATGCAGAAATCAGTCTCAAATTTTAAGCAGAGTTTCTCAGATCTAAAGAACTCAATCCCTTTAGTAGTAATTTCCAACGGTTGTAATCCTGTCATTAAAGATTCCAACTTTACCAATGGTAATTGTGTAAATAACAGTGCCATGGTTAATGGAAAAGACACCGTCTTAGGTGCATATTTCATAAAAGGGGACAATATTGCATCTGGGATACTCGCACATCGTTCTGAGGCTGCAATAAAGGTATAGTTGTTTTACCCTTTCCCTAATATAAATTTGTCAAAGTTAGCCACTGAATTGCTTTTCTTCTGGTGTATTTTATATGTAAATATGATAAATTCTTATTAATGTACAGGAATCTGAAGTGAGATGTGGGTAAGATTCAGAACTCCAGATAGGTTTTCAAGCAAGTGTTACACATGTTTTGAAGGTGTTGATGAAAATGATGCCTAAAGCCATCACATCTTCATTGAGTTTAAAATAAAGAAAAAACAAACATTTTCTTTGTATAATTAAAAAAATTAAGATAACAATGCCATTTATTGGTAATCAATTACTGAATGTGATGGATTTAATTGTTTTTCTTAATTGAAAGAAAATAATGCCAGTTTTGTAGCCTTGTATTTGTTAAAATTGAGTCTGTTTATTTTCTAAGCTTAAAACAGCACAAAACAATGACCTGATTGGAGTTCTGCTATCCTACCAAATATTAAATATTATTATGCTAAATACAGTATCTTCTCGGCTTCTGTACATCTAATTGGAAATCTTATCAACTACTTGAAGTATTTTTGTTCATGTATTCGGAAAAGAACATTGGTGAAAGTTCAGATAATGTCTGATACAAATATACAGAAAAGGTAGCCTGTTGTAAATATTGTCAGATACTCAAGTAGATATGCTAGTGAGAGACCCAATACCGAAGGAGAAATTGCTTTCCCCATTTGTGGTACTCAAGATGAACATTTTGTTGCAGGACATAAAAGAAAGACATTTGCAGTAAAATATTGCTTTATACCAGTAATTGTAGATGTTAAATGCACTCTGAAATTACTCATATACAAACTATGTAATTATGCCACACTTTGAAAAAGCACGGTATATTGCTTTGCAAATGTCGGTCTGTTGGTAGACCAACCAAGTTGTCTGAGCAAAAAACTTCAGAACCCTTAGATTCTTCAAACGTGGTAGGTAGGTTGGTTATGACAAGTTGAGGGTCCCTATTGATTTTAGGGTCCGTGGGTCAAAGATCAAGGTCAAACTGACCAAACGATTAATAAAAACACCCAATAATTGTAGCACCTTGTCTGGGCAATAACTTTGCAACTATTAGGCCTGGGTTCGTAAAACATGTTAGGTAGGTTGGTCATGACATTGATGATCCCTATTGAGTATCGGGTCATTGAGTAAAAGGTCAAACTGACCAAAAGCTGTAAAAAATATTTTGCATAAAGTAAAAAATTACATCTCTGCTATTTTTTACACAAAATTATTTCAAGACATGTGACAGTGTTACAAAACAAAGTTGACTGAATATATAACAAGCAAAAAGCAGTTATCAGTATTTTCATAGCAATGTTTTCATTAAAGTTTTAAGCATAACCTTCTGGTTTGATGTTAATGCTTTTCACATGAATGTTAAGGCAAAACTAGGGCCGTTATTTATAAACATTTTAAGTTACACTTACTAAAATGAAGTTAATCTTTGTATATTAAGATTGCCAGAACGAACATTAATAGTTCAAATAAAATTTTACTGGTATGAATGGTACCAGTATATACGATATATGAGGCACGTCGTGGAAAAACCGGACTTAATGCATGTGCGTAAAGTGTCCTCCCGGATTAGCCTGTGCAGTCCGCACAGGCTAATTCGGGACAGCACTTTCCTCTTTTATGGTATTTTCTGTTTCAATAAAGTCTCTTCTAAACATAAATCCACTGTAGGCGGAAAGTTTCATCCCGGATTAGCCTGTGCGGACTGCAAAGGCTAATCCGGGACGACACTTTACGCACATGCATTAAGCCCGGTTTTCCCATGACGTGCCTCATATTTATTTATGTGAATGTTAAACATGTAAGGTATATTAAACCGTAAATGAAAGATTTCCAGAGAAAAAATAAGATGATTGAAAGAAAATAATGTAAAATTATTTTTCTTCTAAGAAGCTTTAGGAATACCAGGTTAGAGACATCCATAAATAATCCGCTGTTTTATGGGGTCATAAGTGAGTTCAATGTATTATTTTTATATGAGGATTGGGTTATTAAAGGGACCTGTTCACAGATTGGCAAATTAACAATTTTCAAAAAATGTGTCATAGATTCCAAAAAGAAATTATACATTATATACAAACAATCAAAATAACACTCGTGACGAAGAAATACATTGGAAATATCATTTCGTTAATGAATAATTAACAATCGAAATGGATAAAATTATGAAGTGTTGTAACGCTTTTTATCGGTATATTGGAAAACACTTGTATCACTAAATATCGTTAATAATAAACACCCAAATGTGCGAATGGCCGAGTGGCTAGCGCACGGGATTTTTTATCTCAAAGGTCCCGGGTTCGAGTCTTGGCGAAGGCAATTATTTTTTAATTTACCTTTTTACTTTATATATTTGTTTTAGATTATTCCAGATGCTGTAGTTTTTGCAGTTAAAACATTTAATAATTTTTTTCAAACACACAAATACACGAAAATTCAGCGAACAAGTCCCTTTAATATCATTGAACATGAGTGTTAACCTAACCATAATTTCTTTATCATTAATCATAAGTGAGGCATAAGGACAATGTTAATTCAGTTGTGAAATATTAGTAAGAAGTTGTTAAGTATTGTATAATTGACAATTTAGATGGTTGTGATTAGCAAACATTTTGTTATCAGCACTCAACATGGTTGTAATGATGCATTTCTGACACTTGATGAAGATACACAATAATGGGTCAGTGTCAGATGACTTGTTATGATTGATGTCGTCATAATTATGCCCCCATTCGAAGAAGTGGGGGTATCTTGCTTTGCACCTGTCCGTCGGTCAGTCGGTCGGTATGTCGGATGGTCGGGCTGTCGGTAGACCATTTCGTTTCCGCACGATATCTAGAGAACGCTTTGACCTACGATCATGAAAGTTGGTATGCTGCTTACTTGGGAGGAAAGGAAGACACCTATACATTTGGGGTCAACAGGTCAAAGGTCAAGGTCAACGTTACTAAAAATAGAAAAACGGTTTCCTCTATAACTTGAGAATGCATTGAGATATTTTAATGAAACTGTATACCGAGATACCTTATATCAAGACCTCGCTTGGAATTGCATATGGGATGGGTGGGGTCAAGGTCAAGGTCACCGTTACTAAAAATAGACAAACGGTTTCCGCTCAATAACTTGAGAACGCATAGAGATATTTTAATGAAACTTCATACATAGATACATTATATTGAGACCACGCTTGGGATTGCATATGGGGTGGGTGTGGTCATGGTCAAGGTCACCGTTACTAAAAATAGAAAAATGGTCTCTGCTCAATAACTTGAGAACGCATCGAGATATTTTAATGAAACTTCATACATAGATACCTTATATTGAGACCTCGCTTGGGATTGCATATTGGGTGGGTGGGGTCAAGGTCAAGGTCACCGTAACTAAAAATAGAAAAAACGGTTTCCGCTCAATAACTTGAGAACACATCGAGATATTTTAATGAATAATTGCAGTAAAGACATTTAATAACATTTTTTCAAAAATACAAAAACTCTGTGAATAAGTCCCTTTAAATGGAAAAATAACAATAATAACAGCACCAACATGACAACAATGACAAAAACTGTGAACACTAGTTTTACATGCATAATACATGTATATTTTTGGCGGTTTTGTTCTTTTGACAAAAAGCCTTTCCTTCATATGATTTCTGATCAGTTTATTTTTTCAGTGTTATGAATAGTATTATTCCCCATTTTGCATGTACAAAATCTGAAATAAAATATTGTTTAATTTTATGAGATTTATTTTGGAAGGAAAATTAAAATAATTGGTTTAAATGAAGCAAAACAATAATATACAGGTATTATGATTTACTGGTAGTTGGTATTATAGTTTATTTATTATTAAAATTAATTGTTCTCTTTCAAAGCTAGTCAGTCTACAATACACCGATCCGGGATTTGCCACGAATATTTTAAACTCCTCCCCAGCTATTGTTAAAGGATTAATTTCCATTCATCAAAAATCACAAAAATTACCATTTGCTTGTTTAAATATCACAAACATTATGCACGTGCTCTTTTGTATGAAATAGTTTAACCTCTAAACATGTGATATCCAAGTGTGATGATTGGCTAACATTGCATATTAATTTGAATATGATTGACATTTGTGGAAGCGTCTTTTGGGGATTAGACACACATTAGATGAAAAAGCGTTAATTCTTTAAACGTGACAAACATTATTATGCATTATATGCCACATTAAATAATCAAAAATCTTTTTTTCTATTTTGGCTCATTATATTTCATGCTGAATATGTAACTCAAATACATCACCAAAGTCTGGTGATTAATTTAGAAAAGATCTACAAGAGAATAATAACTATTCTGGCAATTTATAAACAGGAACATGTAATATAAATATGAACAAAATCATATCAGTTCATATGTGTATTATTTGATTTAATAAATTTTCAGAGCATAAATACCCAAGAATCCAAATGTATACATACCAGTAGATTTCTAGTTAACTGTGTATTACATAATATGAGGCTTGTCTTGGGAAAACCGGCTAATTAGTGCATAAAACGTTGACACTTTCCGCTTTTAGGGTATTTTCTCTTTCAAGGAAATCTCAACATAAATCCATTGTAGGCGGAAAGTGCTGCCCTGATCCGTGACAACACTTTACGCACATGCATTTAGCCCGGTTTTTCAACGACATGCCTCATATGTTTTCATCATGAAACATCAGGTAAAGCTTAGACAAATTGACGAGACCCTTGTCAACTCTGTTATCATCATTTAAGGCTTGAATTATTTTCCTTTAACTAATTGGCTTAGTTTGTGGGTCCTGACAATGGCTTAGGGCTATCACATTTCAATGGTAATTTCCGCAACATGTATCGAATAAACACAAAGTGCTTAAAAAACGTACACTACATTGTTTCATGAGCATTTTATAATATATTTATGAATAAAGGTTTGTGTCAGTTTAAATTTCCCGAGCTTGAAAGCATTAACATTTGTGTTCAATTTATACTAGAAGTTGTTTGATCTTGTGCCAGTTGCTTGGTATGTGGGTCTTTGGTATCAAGGTCGAATCTTTGAGCTGTAAAGAAGACAAATGCATCCAATTTGCATGGATGTGTTTGTGTGAAAATACATACTTGGTGTGCGTTGCTTGTTGCTTCTTGCTTTTATTTCAGCTATACATGCCATGAATATTTCGTATCTAATACTTTTGTAAATGATGAATAATAAAAATATTTTTGTTGTGTTTTTTTTAGTGAGTACCAACTATTATTGATACCGGTATTAAAAAAGTAGATTAAAATTTAGTTCATTTTCATTTTTAGATTACAATTATTGTAAATCAATCATTGTATGTTAATATATAATGTATAGTTAATTTAACACTATTAGATGCAAAAATAGATGTATAGTTCGTAAGTTAAAATGATCACAACATTTTTGTTAGAGAGCTTAATTATTTTGAGTAGTTTCATATGTAACTCAATGATATTTCAGAGCGATCCCCTAATAAACAAAGGTGATAAAAAGACAAAAAGAAGTGAAGCAGTATCTATATGGACAGCTTTGTTTATACCTGTAAGTATCAAGTAAAATGGACATAAATATGTCTGTTTTAAAATAAACCCCAACTGAGAACTGAGAAGAGAAGCTTTCAACAGGGTTTTTGTTTCTCAGAAGCTGGGAATGCGAAGTTAAACTAGTGTGCTTTCCTTTACCAAATTCTTCAAACAAGAAGAGACAAGGCCCATCAATATTGCAGTAGGATGAAGTGTGTACGTAAAAAGTATACCGGGCATCCATAATGCACCTATCAATATTTGCCCCCAGGGAGGGAGTGGCAGGCATAGACTGAAAGTGATTCCCGACAGGCGGGAATTTGACAGGCCAAATGATTCCGGGTGCCAGGAAATGGACTGGTCTGATTTTAGATCCCGGTAATATTGGGCCTCCCTCTGGGCCATTTGATATACCAAGCATCCCCCATATGGGGATTTAGACAAAAATGCTTGGCTCTAGGTTGGGGAATTAGACCCCTAAACAAGAAAATTAGCCAAATTCCCCTGAGTCATCCCGCCGCTCCCTGTTGGGGGAAAATATTGATAGGCATATAAATGATGGGTGAATCCTCCTCTTTCATGTCATCATTCAATGGAATAAGTATTTGGCAAACAGCTTGAAAAACAGAATGAATTAACTTAATTTACTGATCCACTGGCGTTTGCACCTACAGTGCATTGGGGCCATAAAATGTGTGTACTGTGTACATGTATTGAAATCAGGGGATTATCACGATTTTTATAGTGACTGGATAATTTTAAGAAAACTAGTCAGACAGAATACCAGCCATTTAAATCTGTCCTTTTCAAACCCAATCGGTCTCAGAGGGGGCAAAGCCAAAAATAATATGATCCCTGGAATTAAGTACTTTCGGTATACTATCATCCATTGTTAAATAAAGGGCTTAAGTCAATCCTTTGTTGTATTGTATTCACAATTTCAATGACTTTTGATAAACCTTATTCTAGGAAATCAACAAGTACAATTTTGAGGAAGAAGAAGTAGTTTAATTAATGCACTTAAAATGTTTTCATTTGTTTTATTTCCTGCTTTAAATTGATTTAATGTTTCAAAAGTACAGTCGGTAAAAATTCAAGTGAGAACCGTTATAAACATGAACTAATCGATACAGGTCAATTAAACAATTAAGATTGCAGACGATTACAGCGTGTTTGTAAACAGAAAACCATGATTCCCCCTATTTACAATATTTTAATGATTGATCCCCTCATTATCAACCAAATTTAGGCCGACTGTAGAGCAGTGTGATATGTATGATTTCACACTGTTTTCTTTCATGTCGTCCTCTACATGTATTTTCGTTACATGAAATATCATGTAGTTTGAAAAAAGTTACTTTAAATACATGTATGATACTATATTTCAGTAAATAAAAGATACAGCAATAAGTCTTAGAGTTTTGAGTGATTCCTAATTGGTAGAAAATGTAGATACAAAATTGTATGAGGTGTTAGAGTAAAAATGTATAGGTGGTATCGCTGCACTTTATTAACAAGGAGCTAACATTTGAAGTCAATGACCATACCATCCAAGATTCTGTGTTTAAATCATGTGTTATATTTTATTTTCAGGGAGTGATAGAATTTTCTCTGTGCCTTTTCTTTGCCAAACTTGTCAGTTACACATTCCTGTTTTGGCTACCAAAATATATATCCAACAAAAGTGAGTATGCTTTTTTTAACATTTATTATAATAATTGAGGTAAACAATTAACTTTGTTTAGTAATTTAATACACTATTAATACCTTACAATGACAAATGTAAAATAGTATTGGTAGTTCTTTACTAAATCAGTGTGCTTTTGAAAGTTTCCCAAATTAAGAGTTGCAGAATTGCTTAATTTTAATCACACCAGTAGATGTGATTTTGAATTGAAAAAAACTTTATTTGCAATTGCCATTACATTGACCTAGTTCCCCAATTTGATAAATCCTAATTGCACATTTTATAGACACGCTGTCAAATCATGCTCGACCATATTTGGTTTGTAGTGCATCTGTACAGTATGCTTGTACTTAAGTTTCACAGATATGAAAATGACCGGTTAATGCATAATTTGTTTGTTGTAAATTGTGTAAGTTGATGCTTAGTTTAGCAGCATTTTATTATAGCCACATTAAACATAAGAAGAATTATTGAGCATAATGTTTATAAGCTAGAATGGACTTAATGGAAGAATGATTGAGCATAATGAATATTTTATGATATATATTGGCTGGGCTTAGAAAAAATATTATCCATGTGTGTGTGTGTGAAAGTATGTCGTATTACAATACATTTCCCAGAAAATGTGGAAATATGTTTCATTTTCAAAAACATTGAGATATTTTGGTAGGCATATGATGTTTGGATGTACTGAACAGCACACAATGGAAAGTGATCACGACCTTGGGCCATATCAACAAGGCTCCTAAGGAAAATCTTAATTTGCGTCATATTTAAGTGAACAATTCAAACACAATTTGATTGTGAATGGTAAAACAGGCTTCGAAATATGACCCACTTGCTCAAAGGCTGGTACAAGTAAAAACATTTCTTTCCATATGACTACATGAACATCATCACTATCATTTGAATTGATTAGGTAATGTCTACATTTTTTGTCCACATTTTAGAGGAGTTCAAATGGATTTGGGCAAGTTGAAATTGTACGGCCTGTGTCCGAATGGGCAAGTTCTTCAAACAAACTACTGTAAAGACTGTTTATGTTTATGCTTTACCACATCGAAACCATTTATGATTTAGGACACAATCAACATGAATTGAACCGGCTACAGACTTAAGAGATTTTAAGAAATTTAATGCAGTTTTCATTAAGGACCTTGTGGCTATGAGGCCTTGTTTTACCAGAATAATTACTTGGATGTTCTAAGAAACATAACATTGAGTAAACTGTTGTGGAAAGAATATTGATAATCAAGGAAGATAGTTAAAATATCATCCAACCAAAGCCCCACCAAACCTTACCTATCTTAAAAAAGAATTAATACAAGTTGCATAAAGTCATTTGCCGAACCACTCACTGGATATCAATGCCAGTATGTCAGTATGTATATGTTTGCAAGTAAAGTGCAGTCAATACCAATCACACTTATTCCACTCACTGGATATCAATGCATGGTGTCAGTATGTATATGTTTGCAAGTAAAGTGCAGTCAATACCAATCACACTTATTCCACTCACTGGATATCAATGCATGGTGTCAGTATGTATATGTTTTCAAGTAAAGTGCAGTCAATACCAATCACACTTATTCCACTCACTGGATATCAATGCATGGTGTCAGTATGTATATGTTTGCAAGAAAGTGCAGTCAATATCAATCACACTTATTCCACTCACTGGATATCAATGCATGGTGTCAGTATGTATATGTTTGCAAGTAAAGTGCAGTCAATACCAATCACACCTATTCCACTCACTGGATATCAATGCATGGTGTCAGTATGTATATGTTTGCAATAAAGTGCAGTCAATACCAATCACACCTATTCCACTAACTGGATATCAATGCATGGTGTCAGTATGTATATGTTTGCAATAAAGTGCAGTCAATACCAACCACACTTATTGTCTCTTCAGCAAGCTACAGTGCGGAGAAAGCGGGGGATCTGTCGACCCTGATGGATGTTGGTGGCATTGCAGGTATGATAGAACCAGGCCTGTCAACTTCAATAGTTCACATTCTCAAACTTAGACTTAAAGGGTATATATACCATATCAACATCTGAGGCTCGTCATGGGAAAACCGGACTGACTGCATGTGTGGAAAGTGTCATCCCGGATTAGCCTGTGCAGTCCGCACAGGCTAATCCAGGACGGCACTTTTCGCCTACAGTGGATTTATGTCTGGAATAGACTTCCTTGAAACAGAAAATACCATAACAGCGGAAAGTGCCGCCCTGGATTAGCCTGTGCAGACTGCACAGGCTAAACCGGGACGACACTTTACGCACATGCATTAAGACCTGTTTTCCCACGACACGCCTCATTTTATTTTCTCATAATTTGAACAACACAAATAAGAGGACGAATATAATCTGGGAAAGTTAAAATAAAAAGTAATAAACAGATATTTGTACCATATTTCATAATTATGTTTTTTTTTTTTTTTTTATGCACTGCCTGATAACGACAAATTTACTCCTAGTGCTATGCCGATACCGACACCTTTAATTGTATTTGTGATAGAAACAAAAAACGTGTCCATGTGTCGTATGAACAATCTGCACAGAACTTAAGTAAATGCGCAACAAATATTGGGGATATCCCAAAATTGTACATGTCTAATGTACATGAATGAGTTTTCGACTGGAAGATGAAAACTATTTTAACGTTGTAAAGCTCTAATTTCGAGGATTTTCGATTATCAATTCTTCTGAACTTTTATTCAAGTTTGTTATTTATCAACGTTTTATAGGTTTTATTTTACTTTCATTTTTTTCTATGAAAATTTGATGAGATCGTGCATACCCTCTTTAACTTAATATGTTGTTGATCAATTAAAAATAATTTAAAATGCTTGCTACACATAACCTGTGAATTTTTGGCCAGTATTTCAAATATAAACCTAAAGTTAACTAAAGAATTGTGGTGTGTTATGGGAAAACCAGGCTTAATGCATGTGAGTAAAGTGTTGTCCTGGATTGGATCAACCTGTGCAGGCTGATCCGGGAGGACACTTTACGCACATTTTATTATTACAATTAGTAATTATGTTAAACTGCAAATGCCTTGAGCGGTTTGAAAAAATGTGTGACCAAAAATTGTATTTGCAGTCTGCTTCCATTAATTTTGAGGAATATTTTAACGTGTACTTTACATGTATTGACACTGATATAATTTAACCTGATAACAGCAGGGCGTCTGGCAAAAAGTGGGTGAACTAGAACCAGGACTATTGATAACTGGTTCATGAACATGGTGATGGAAACATTTAGTGTTTTGAGGGATGTATGTTAATGTCCATGTAGCTTGGTTAATGATAAATTTTGTTGATTTAGGCTTACCGGTACATGCCAGAATTTGTTTATTTTGGATGATAATTTGTTAACTCGCAATTTTTCAGCGCAGATGTCTTAAGATCACTTTTGACCTAGATTTCTTGTAAATGTGTACCAATGAAAAGCTAGAAATTTGGCGTGATAAGTTAATTTTGCAGTGTTAAAATTGAATACCATTATTCTATTGCGCAAATTTTTTGGCGCGGAAAAATTCTAGGTAATGCAAACTTACAACAATGGGTTAATGTTTCCAACAATAATTGTTGGTAACTTTTGGGGATTAAAATTACACAATTGTTTACATAAGCGGTTAAAATAAAGTTATAAACCAATCTATGACATACACTTTAAAAAAAAAAAGAATGGAGCATAATAATGAACTTATTTTCTCATTTTATGTCATGAACATTATGTTTATATTTATTCACATATTGAAATAACTATTTTTGTTAAGCCTACACAAGTGGCACATATATAGCAATTGTACAATGCTCCCATTTGCCCCCACATGGTGAGTTCAACAAACTCCAGATAAAGTAGTGATACATTCTAAAAATAGAGCGAGTTGTATAGCTGTGTAAATATACATGCATCAGTTAGCGTCCAGAGAATTATAAACCTGAATATTTCAGTAAATGGGGAATTTATATTTATAAACTTATGGTGCGTGTTAATTTGCATTTGAATTGCGGTTGCGTTTTATTAAGAATTATTTAGAATTACACCTTTCCATCAACTCTAGTAGATGTCATTTAATCTATTACAAGATGTTACATCAATCTATAAACAAAATGAGGTGAAAGAAGTCTCGGAATATGTCAAATTGTTATTCATGTTACTTTTATTTCATTTGCGTAGCATGAATACATTATTTGCAGTTCTAATAATACATAGCAACCCTTGATATATAATATTCCTACCGAAAATAATTAAAATCGCCATAGTCTAATGAAGTTTTATGTTTGTGTTATAGAGAATGAAGTTTTCATTTTTTCAAATGCTGTGAATGTGCCCTGAAGATTGCTTTTCATTGGGATACACAGTCTATTGCTTATTTTGACAGCTATTATGTTAACGTAAAGTATTTAGGTTATTCATTTATCACTGGTGAGATCATGGTGCAGTATCAGTATTTTTCGTAGTACAGATATTAATAATATTTAAATTTATCTCAAATTTGATACATGTGTTTTTCCAAAGGAGCAAAATACAGCCCCAGGGTAATATGAGTTTACTGTTTTATTAACTCCATCATACACATTAAAACTGTGAACGATTTATTCTCAGCTTAAGGACAGTGTAAGGTCAGTCGGTCTATGCTATAAACTATAACAATGTACATGTATAGGCAAGAGTCTTGACAACATTTTCGTTGTAGACATAATATTTTCAAGTTAACACTATATATAGCCATAAAAACTCTTAAACATTTAAATGCATGAACATGCTTCGGAAAGAAATGCACTAGTAGCTTGCCGTATAATTATGGACCGATTACTGTACTTGATGTATTCATTGCCTTATCTACACATTATTTTCTGTGCTGCTCTCTTTAAAATGAATATTTTTCGTAGATCATGCTTATTTAAGCACACTATCAAGTTTTTGGATACGATAGCCCAAGATTGATTGTTGACGTGTGAGTCGTGATGAGTCGGGATGCGCAATGTCCCGATTGTATCTTCCTACGTATACCTACGGTTGTTGTAGGACGAGACTACAAATATCAACGACACATGTAGGTTTCCGCAGCAGATTCACCACAGTTTCACCAAGATACGATCTGTTAGGGTCGTAATATGCTAGCATGAGGTATACGCTGCGGTAACAGACGATAGCATATGATTGTTAAAGTTTCTCTTAAGATTGTTCTAAGATTATACAAGATTCATCACGATGAACCTACGAGCAGCCAATAATTCCCATGCTTCAAGGGGATTTGGACATCACTATGCCTCGTGCATAATCGTGACACCAACGTAGGCAAACGTAGTGATTGCATAGTAACATCGCGATAAACCCTACAGGCAACGCGACCAAATCATCGCGTTTTCGTGGTCCATCGTGTATATTCGTGAGAAATCATGATAGTTGTCGCTGAAGATCCCACTGGAATCGTTATTGAACTGTAGGGCAAGCATAGATACCATATACGTAGCAAAACGAACCATAACATACTACAGTCTTATATCATATATGTCATAAAATCAGTCACGATTTATCAGGATTAATCACGAAAGACTCTACTCTGGCTGTAAGAATAAGCCAGATTGAGATACATTGGTACTAGAATTGTCGTACACTGTGGACAAATCATGGCGGCGCTACGATAAGCCACATGTTCAAAACTGTCGTAGCGTTTCACGATCGATAAGGATCCCTCAAGATTCTTCAAGATTCACACAGATGCCAGTACGTATGTGTTCACGCTTTGCCACGCTTGGCAAAGATTTTGTAAATTGTGGGCAATCGTAGCGAAAATCGTGACAGTGTGACGGGTCTTTAAAAATCCTTAAGAAACCACAGTAACATAAAATAATATAACAATATTTTCTTCATGGATTAAGTATGACTAAGTATTAGTGTAGTCTGTACCGAACTGATATAGTCTAACATGCGATTATCCGTGAAAATCCATAGGTTACACATATATCAAATTTGAATATTTATGTAGCAAGTTCAATTGAATTCCTTAGTTTCAAACTAACTATTGAATTTGGTGGAAGCTTAAGCCAGTTCATGAGACCAGACTTGAAGACACACATTTTAACTCACAAACATGATAACGTAAATGTTTTTCATTCATACTGTATTGATGGCATTATTGTAATTCCAGTTGTTACCGGTTATCACGTGCTATAATCTGGTATTGCCAGGGTTGTAATTTGTTATTTTATCAAGCCAACAGACTTAATCAGTTTAACATTGTTCAAGTGTGCTTTGTGTGATCTACCATTTTTTGACTATGACAGTTTTGGCCATCTTTTTTGACAACTTTTTATCAATGCACACTTGGTAAACATTTGTTACAAGAAAAGTCAACTTATTTCCACGTCTTACTACGTCTCAGGAGGTATAGTTGCAGATCTCTTACCACGTCTCAGGAAGTATAGCTTCAGGGCTGGTCTCTGACTACACTATTTCCAACTTTTACCACGTCTCAGGAAGTATAGCTGCAGGACTGGTCTCTGACTACACTATTTCCACCACTTACCATGTTTCAGGAGGTATAGCTAGCTGCAGATCTGGTCTCTGTCTACACTATTTCCACTTCTTACCATGTTTCAGGAAGTATAGCTGCAGATCTGGTCTCTGACTACACTATTTCCACCTCTTACCATGTTTCAGGCAGTATAGCTGCAGGACTGGTCTCTGACTAAACTATTTCCACCTCTTACCATGTTTCAGGAGGTATAGCTGCAGATCTGGTCTCTGACTACACTATTTCCACCACTTACCATGTTTCAGGAAGTATAGCTGCAGGGCTGGTCTCTGACTACACTATTTCCACCTCTTACCATGTTTCAGGAGGTAGAGCTGCAGGGCTGGTCTCTGACTACACTATTTCCACCTCTTACCATGTTTCAAGAAGTATAGCTGCAGATCTGGTCTCTGACTACACTATTTCCACCTCTTACCATGTTTCAGGAAGTATAGCTGCAGGGCTGGTCTCTGACTACACTATTTCCACCTCTTACCATGTTTCAGGAAGTATAGCTGCAGATCTGGTCTCTGACTACACTATTTCCACCTCTTACCATGTTTCAGGAGGTATAGCTAGCTGCAGATCTGGTCTCTGACTACACTATTTCCACCTCTTACCATGTTTCAGGAAGTATAGCTGCAGGTCTGGTCTCTGACTACACTATTTCCACCTCTTACCATGTTTCAGGAAGTATAGCTGCAGATCTGGTCTCTGACTACACTATTTCCACCTTACCATGTTTCAGGAAGTATAGCTGCAGGTCTGGTCTCTGACTACACTATTTCCACCTCTTACCATGTTTCAGGAAGTATAGCTGCAGATCTGGTCTCTGACTACACTATTTCCACCTCTTACCATGTTTCAGGAAGTATAGCTGCAGGGCTGGTCTCTGACTACACTATTTCCACCTCTTACCATGTTTCAGGAGGTAGAGCTGCAGGGCTGGTCTCTGACTACACTATTTCCACCTCGTACCATGTTTCAGGAAGTATAGCTGCAGATCTGGTCTCTGACTACACTATTGCCACCTTAACATGTTTCAGGAAGTATAGCTGCAGGACTGGTCTCTGACTACACTATTTCCACCTCTTACCATGTTTCAGGAAGTATAGCTGCAGATCTGGTCTCCGACTACACTATTTCCACCTCTTACCATGTTTCAGGAAGTATAGCTGCAGGGCTGTCTCTGACTATACTATTTCCGCCTCTTACCATGTTTCAGGAAGTATAGCTGTAGATCTGGTCTCTGACTACACTATTTCTACCTCTTACCATGTTTCAGGAAGTATAGCTGCAGATCTGGTCTCGGACTACACTATTTCCACCTCTAACCATGTTTCAGGAGGTATAGCTGCAGATCTGGTCTCTGACTACACTATTTCCACCTCTTACCATGTTTCAGAAGTATAGCTGCAGATCTGGTCTCTGACTACACTATTTCCACCTCTTACCATGTTTCAGGAAGTATAGCTGCAGATCTGGTCTCTGACTACACTATTTCTACCATGTTTCAGGAAGTATAGCTGTAGATCTGGTCTCTGACTACACTATTTCCACCTCTTACCATGTTTCAGGAAGTATAGCTGCAGATCTGGTCTCTGACTACACTATTTCCACCTCTTACCATGTTTCAGGAGGTATAGCTGCAGATCTGGTCTCTGACTACACTATTTCCACTTCTTACCATGTTTCAGGAAGTATAGATGCAGATCTGGTCTCTGACTACACTATTTCCACCTCTTACCATGTTTCAGGAAGTATAGCTGCAGATCTGGTCTCTGACTACACTATTTCCACCTCTTACCACGTCTCAGGAAGTATAGCTGCAGATCTGGTCTCTGACTACACTATTTCCACCTCTTACCATGTTTCAGGAAGTAGAGCTGCAGATCTGGTCTCTGACTACACTATTTCCACCTCTTACCATGTTTCAGGAGGTATAGCTGCAGGACTGGTCTCTGACTACACTATTTCCATCTCTTACCATGTTTCAGGAGGTATAGCTAGCTGCAGGGCTGGTCTCTGACTACACTATTTCCACCTCTTACCATGTTTCAGGAGGTATAGCTGCAGGACTGGTCTCTGACTACACCCAGGGTAGGGCCACAACCTGTGTGGTCATGTTACTGTTGGGAGCCCCTATGATGTTCATCTACAATGAGTACGGGAGCATAGACTATGGCCATAGTGTTGGTAAGATTGAGGAGAACTCTGCAGGGCCCATGCTCCACTTTGTCATATCAGCATATAGCTATCAATTAGAATATTTGGCTAAAGAAAATGCAGTTGGGCTTAGGTGTTTTATTTTTCAGTATAATTCTAGAAGTTACTGAAAAAGAGTTTGAGAAATTTGGCTAAAGACATTTTTCAGTTGCAGTTATCCGTGCTCAGATTTTACTACACATGTTTGCAAAAGATATCTGCTGTTGTTGTTGGTTTAAATATTGACATTTTATAGGTTGAGTAGCTAGCAACTGATGGAACAAATGTTTGGTTTACCCTAAAGTTTAGGTTGTAGTCATTCTGAAACTTTGTATAGAACTGCATTATGTCTAACTACAAATTTGTGTCAATGTAAGGTACTATTAAAAAACTCAAAAAAGAGAATTAACACAATTTGGCATAAAAGGTTCTGCCTTTTCCGGAACTTTTTACTTACATAAATGAAAAGAATGTAGCTGCTAAATTATATCAGCTATTATTTCTTTACATCAGGCTTGTTGCTGCTGCTGGGATTCATGGTTAACGGCCCATACTCTCTGATTACCACTGCGGTCAGCGCCGACCTGGGAACACACAAGAGCCTCAAGGGCAATGCCAAGGCTCTCGCCACGGTGACCGCCATTATAGATGGCACAGGCAGTATAGGTAAGCACAATGTGTACATCAAGATTGTGATTCTTTCTCCTTTAAGCGGATTTTCATCATATGAATGCCAGACTGGGGCCATATTCCAGAAACATCTTAAGTTTATCTTAAAATATCTTCAATTAAGTTCCAATTTGTATAAGGTAATATTTTTAAAACTATACAATATTTATGAATCCAATTACAGTTAAGTAAATATTAGTTAATAATAAGTTGATAATTAGTGAACATTTAGCAGAAATTTCATGTGTACCTGGAACACAATGCTTAAGAAAAATGAAGATTTTAAGGCTAAGATTTCACTTAAGATGTTACTGGTATACGGCCCCAGTATTTACAAATTGTACTTAAATTGGTTGACTATGGGTGACAATGATGATTGTTGATGAACACTTTGAAAAGGCCTCCCTTCAAAGGTTTTGGGAACTCACCCCAGGTACATGTATTTTGGTACAATTGTCTGTTAAATTAACTACTTGCTTGCACAAAACGTCATTATCATTTTTTAAGTCCTTTTCAAGAGGTTAAAATCTGCAGTATGTCACTGATGCAGTGACATTATTTAAATCTGTTTATTATTAAATAAATAAAATATAATATAATATTGTATATTGCCTATAGTATAATAAGAATATTCTATTTGTGTAATGACTTGGACTTGCTACAAGAAATTACTCAGATTGGTGGATAATACCCACCATCAAATTACGCGACATTACTCCAAATGTGTTTGCTTGGATTTTCAAACCCAAGCGATGCCAAGTGATATCTTAGCAATATGTCACGAAGTAGTTGATTTGCATCACCCAACCTCCAAAAGCACAAAATATGTTTGTTTCTCTTGGGCTGTGCTTAACATTTTTGTTATCTATGTCATCTACTTGCCTGTGTAGGTGCAGCTCTGGGCCCCCTGTTTGCGGGCGTGATCTCCAAGACGGGCTGGAACAATGTGTTCTGGATGCTGATTGGCTGCGACATTCTAGCCATGGTGGTAAGAACTGTACTGCTTATGGTCTTACTTAAAGACAAATGTCACTCTATAAATAAAAACACAGTGGTATTTTCACAAGTTCCATGCTTTTCATGAATAACTGTTCTTCTAACAGTAATATCAATTGCCAAAAACTGGACAAGTCATTTGAGGGCTATGAAACACGTTGTACAGTATTTGAAGTTTGAAACATATTATACATTCAACAATTTATGAACTAAAAATCACTTGGTAAGTTTCTGACCACTTAATTAGTAATTTTGCATAGAAAAACCACATTGTATTGTTTATAATTACCCATGGTTTCTCAATTTGTTACACCTATATCTTTATTCAGTTTTCGATACAAGTATAGGTTTATTAGACGACCCTCGAAACTGAAATACCTTACTGACCACAATAACGGGATTTCTCCATGCAAAAATCATGCATGGGATTAACAATCCTTTTAGGACACCAAATGTCTTGAACTGCTTCAGCTTTTGGGTGATGGAATAGGATTTTGCATAATATTTCTTTCCTGATTTTTTTTATAGAGTGTTTAATTTTATCAGCCATTTGTTTTAGATATGTACTTTTCTAAGAGTATTTAAAGAAGCATATACATTAACTTTTTTAAGATGATTGTTAATTTCTCTGTGCAATCTTATAAGACAGTAGTTAAATGTAAATCAGACATAAAAAGTGTTTGATGAATGTTGTTTCTCTCTTTCTGTTTTAAAGAACCTAGTATGCTATATCTGTCCCTGCAGTTGTCCAAACATAGTATAATAATATAGGACTAAAATTATTATGAACATATTTTTCATGCATTCACTTGTACAATAATTCTTGCGTAATGCACATTTTTTATCCATAATTGTGCATTAAGTTTGTACAATAATTCCCAGCATATGCATAATAATTATCTAATGTGTGACTTAAAATCTTTTTGTTTACAGTTTTTGATCCTCTTTGTTTATAAAGAAATAAAATTGTGGAAACTAGTTGGGTGCGGATCCCAAACAGATGATGTATGACAGAACTGAGAGGCCCCTGCTTGGAATCCATGTGTGAATCCAGAATGCATTATCTCCCTTGCATAACCTGTGCATGAAGCAGCTCGTTAACTAATCTTGCTAACAGTACACTGCATGCGGACTAACTGTAGTGCATAGATCCATAAGTTATATTGTAATGTGATCTCGGGTGCTCTTCAATCTAGAGCATCCAGACTGCATTATCTCCCTTGCATACCTGTACATGTAGCTAACTAATCTCATTAACAGTAAACTGCATGTTGATTAACCATAGTGCATAGATCTATAAGGTATATTGTAATGTGATTGACTGCTCTTCAATATAGAGCAAATACCTTTCCAGTTTTTTGCCAGTAAAATTTAAACTCTTCCCCAACTATTGTCAAATAATTAATTTCCATTCATAATCACAGTATGAATATAATCACAATATTTGAGTACAATGACTGGATAAAATACTTGATGGATTGGCATATGATTCACATGTGTGAAACCCACTGTTGATGTTAATATTGCGTACTGTTTGCTCAAGGCATTCTGGCAATTTAACTATTTCAGAATATTATACCTTACATAAATATGTTTCTTCTTCGTGTATATTAAAGTCAACGGTCCGTTATTTAGGTTAATTTCAAAATGCCATTTTAGCGTGCTTACCAAATAGTATAGTGCCCGCTATTTTGTGCAGGTGCCCGCTCAGCTCTAGTTTTGTGTAACCGCAGTTCTGGGAGGCTTTTCATCAATATTTACGCTGTGTCTACGATCGTAATTTACGTACCAAGCTTTATGTATCTGTTTACAATTATTCATAAATTCAGTTTCATCAACAAAAGTTTCGTAAATGCGCTATAAATAGGCGACTACATAAATGATAGTGGTTGTTTTCCGAAAAATATATTGACGCAATCTTTATGTTTGAAACGACGTCATTGTTGCGCACTGTTCGAAATAAACAAGTTGTCCAAATGGGTTAAAAGCAAGGACGTGCACTTAAAATTATTTAAAATTGATGACATGTTCCAAAACTAAACATTATTTGAAGAAAAAGATTCCTGTAAGTTATCATTGTAATGTCATAATGCAAATTAATTTGCAAGCTGTCCGAATTTGTTTGTCTTTGAAAAAAACAACATGTTTATTTCAGCACAAAATAAAAAATGTTTAGTAGATCTACATTGTGGTATAATGCTTGTGTTTGATCTATATTATTATTTTATCACAAGACTTATATACTACAAATGTGCGTTATAATATAAGAAATAGTGCAGACCACTGAGGGCCTCCTCGCATTATAGTGACCTCCCAGTCAGCCCGAAAACCTTGAGCGAACCTCAGCCTTCGGCTTTGGTCTTAAACGTTTTTGGGCTGACTGGTCGGTCTCTATAATGCGAGGAGGCCCTCAATGGTCAGTACTAGTTCTTAATTGGTTTACTACCAATCGAAGGGATATAGCAAATATGTTTACCTCAGTATTAAAAGATTAAAAACAATATTGCATGCATTAATTTACACCGGGTCCCATTCCATGAATCTTAGACTTTGATGTTTAAAAGTATGTTTATTTATTATTTTAGGAACTTTATTTCGAATCTTTAACATTGTATATATACATGTAGATTGTTTTTGATAGTGATCTGCATTATGATAGAGATCAGTGTCTGCAATGCAACTGCTATTTGTGGAATGGATCTAGAGTTTAACAATTTTAATTACTATTATGATTACATTACTTTGTACACTAATGCAACATTTTATTTATTTCACTTCATCATTCTAAATGTTGCTAACATCTCTTTCATTTGTTGGTTGTTAATTTTTTATGTTATTCCATGAAACATTTTTGCAAGTGTGTTTAAACTCAGGACAATTCTGCCTCAAACTAACATTTTGTCTTGGAAGATACTATACTTGTTTTTAAAACACCACATATTTAATGTGACTATGAGTTTCTCACCACATTGTCATGAAACATAGTGTATGTAATTATAATGTTAATTTAAATGAATATCAATTGGTTCTTGAATGTTTATACATATAAAAACATTAAAAACTTATTTTTGAAGTTATGCACATAAATCATTTAATGGATAACTAAGTTATGCACATAAATCATTTAATGGATAACTAAGTTATGCACATAAATCATTTAATGGATAACTAAGTTATGCACATAAATCATTTAATGGATAACTAAGTAATCTTTATTTTAAAAAGAGCTAGAGCCATTTACGGTAGATAAATAATACAAAGGGAAAATACCAAAATGCATTTCTGGAGTATATGCTATGGATTCCAAACTGGGTCCGTCTTGTCATTAATGATTATTATGCTAG
Source organism: Congeria kusceri (assembly GCA_027627225.1). NCBI lineage: Eukaryota > Metazoa > Mollusca > Bivalvia > Myida > Dreissenidae > Congeria > Congeria kusceri. The sequence goes on from CM051030.1 coordinate 51,535,720, forward strand.
TCTGGTTTCGTACATTACAGTTCTTGGTTCGACTGGTTTACAAAGAAATCCATTTGTGGAAGATGGTTGGCTGCCGATTACCTGTTGAAGATGAAGATGCAGAACTGCCTGTACAAAATAGATAGTCTCAGCTAATGTTATACTTTATAGTTATTGTTACGTAGAAAATATTTTACCAAAAATGCAAATTAAATCATACTATGGTATATCTTTGTCATCTGTAAGTTTATTGTTTTCCCATCAGTGGAATCTGTGATGAGTTTTTGGCAGTGTTACATATGATTTTAATATGATTTTTATGAAGTAGTTTATATATTTTTGTTCAATTTGGTTGATGTTTTAAACATAATTGCTTCCATTTAATATGTTAAAAATTTACTGTAAAATTGTCTACACTTTTTAATCATGTGTAAATAGTTCACTGTGAGCATAAGTTTTGCTCGATTTTATGAGTTCATATACATGTATTAACACTTTATTACATCAAATGTATCTGTTTTATTCATGTAGATTATTTTTATTGTATAAAGTTGTTAACATTAGGTTGCAATTGATGGCTGTAATGACCATGCTGATGGTCAACTTTGGTTTTTAATATGAGTTACTGCATTTTGTTATTATGTTTTGTGATACAAACTTCAAACTTATGCCAGTAACTGTTGTTAGTTGATTATAAATTTATAATGTTTGCAAGTTAATGATTGTAACACACCCCCAATTATTTTTTGTTAAACAGTGTCTTTCCTCTTTTAAGATTAATAACATTGTTTTATCCCATCAATATAATGTCCACATTGAGTTCTTAGGCTTTTATTCTGCAGTATTTATACACAAATGACAGATTTTGGACTCTAAAACATTTTGCAGAACAGTTAATTTTACAAGACACACTCCAAGGATGTACCTTGGCCAAATTTGGGTATATGCACAATAAAATGATGCAAATTCCGGTGAAGTAAACTTGAATTTTCTCTTACAGTTATAAACATTTGTTAACTAACAAAGTCGGTTTTGTAGCACTAATTGCATAAAAATACAATTTATACAGAAACATCAGTCGGACATTGTACACATCATACACAATCAAATGTATGCCTTGGTTTTTAATGTATTTTTAAGGTCTTTCCTATTTATCAGCACGGGCCTATATGAGTATGCCTGGTTACGCTCCTGACCATAGCAACAAAGCCCATACTTTCTGAATGGCTTAATGTATCGTTAATCAAATCTTGCTCATCAGTCAACTGAAGCATATTTCAATTTAATGGAAATGGAGGAACATAATGATCTTCTGTTAACATACATACTTAATTGAAGCACCTTCTGATGTATGCTTTTACTTGCTTATACAATATTTTCAAATTTGATGAACTTAATGTGGCTAAGTTACATTTGAGCACACATTGATGTGATATAGGAGCTAACTAAGTGGCAATATTTAACACAAGAGAAATTATTTTAATCAAAACAAAAAAATGTTTCAAAATTTGGTTATATTAAGAACTGGGCCCGTATTCACAAAGCTCCTTGGGGAAAACTTAAGTAAATTCCTTAAATTCATACAATTCCTTAAGTCCCTGGCTGTTTCGTGTAAAGGTCTTTTAACATTAAAATGTTGAAAACTTGTAAATATTGCTTATATGTTTAGTATTGCAGCCTTCTTTGTACGGAAGTCATTGAATTTCATATAGAAAATTTGATCTGAAATTTTCACTTAAGTACAACATAAGTTAAGATTTCCCTTAGGAGCTTTGTGAATACCAGTCCTGAACTTGTTACTATCCTTTGTTATGCTTCCATGATGAGGAAATTTAAGTTTGTTATCAGCTATTTGAGTGAAATACATGTTAAGAAAATTGTTGAACATTATTGTTTATGATTTCATTTTGTGTTGTCCTGTTTATATACATGTATGTCCTTTTGTCAAAGGTTTTGCATGGAAAAGTGGTTCGACACATAACATGTATAGGCCTGACAGGAACCTTTTGTCATTATGTTCTTTACCATAGCCTTGTATAATATCCTAACAATAAGCCACGACACTATCCGCTTCAATATACATGTAGGTATTTTTAGCAGTTCTTTTAGGCATTTATATACTTGCATTTATTCTTGCGTTCTTGTGTGGTTGAATATTTTGTCATTTTGCTACTGCACACATGTAATTTTCAACAGAGTCTTTGTGAAATTTGTTCAATTGATTTCAGTTTAAATAAATGTTAAACTGCATTTTGGAAAAGAGAAGAGATTATTCTGCTTAAGAACATTTTTGGCTCCATGATTGTATTAAATTGTCTGTTGTTATACTCTATTTTTATCAGTTTTGTTTGTTGCATTGTATGTTTTTACTTGTATATTTTTGCATGTCATTTTTAAAACATAAGCAGGGTTTTTAGAGTTTTTTATATTGTGACAATTATGTGTTAAGATTTAAACCTCATTTTAGTTCTAGATTTACTTGTTTGAATATGACAAATATTTTATTATGTAATTATTTTATTTACATGTATCCAACAATTGTGATTATATCTTTACCAAAACAGTTGTCCCCCAAAGGTTGCAAATGCTATGAAATATGCATTTTTATAAGGTTGTTCATAACTTTAAAGCCCAAAATTAGATTTTTTACAAGTCAGAATCTAGAACTCCTTATCAATTGATTCCTGTTTTTTGATTAGTTAAATCTCTTTAATAGCTTGGTAAGTACATGTTTAGTGTCATTTAGTTCAGTTATGGAGATAAATATTGACACATTAGAAATCAGTTAATTCAGGGGTGTCGAAATACCAAAATTGTTTACTTATCATGGACAAGTTCATTGCAAATATCTATTTGTCTGCAAGCAACAATCACTTGTCCAAATCAAAATAAATGTGTACACTTAATTAAAAGATAAAAATAAAAACACAATTGTTATTAAAATGCATATCATAGTTAATATGATCATTAACTTTCAACTTTTACATCATTTTCAAACTCTGAAATTGTACTTGTCCATGGACAAGTAGACAGGAAAATATTTACTTCTCCGACAGTAAAATTACCCGCGTCGGACAAGTCGGGCATAGGATTTCCACACCCCTGCAGTTAATTTTTAATTTAAATTAAGCTCTATTGTACTGAATCATTACTCAGCTACTTTACAAAAACTTTGTTAAACATACTAACACAATTTAAATGACATAAATAGTTTACCAGTAATTCAATTTTACAATAATTTATTTAAAAAAGTACTGCGCCTTAAACTCTTGTCATTACAGTTAGTGAACATGTAATAAACTAAAACATGAAATGCTTTTTTTCAGGCAAAAACTTGGACTATTTAAGAAATTGTTAGGTTCTTCTGTGAACACCAGTCACTGTAAAAGTTATCAAATAAAGATTACATAAAAGGCATTTGCTTGTCATGTATTTTTTTTCATATGATACATGTGTATCCAATACTTTTTAAGAAAATTATATCTTGCAAACTTGTAATACGCATACCACAGAGACACTTTCCTCTCTTCAATTACCTCCACCTTACAGTCATGTTACTGTCACCGCAAAGATTAGCATGTTGTACAGAATTTCACAGTTTATGGTAAGATTTAAAAAGAATACTTTCCCTTTTGTGTATTGCTTCTATTTAACGTAACAAAACAAAGTTGGTACAAATCTAGAAGAACGCATGTTTGGATGTACATATTATCATTTAATTATCATAAACAAAACACTGCTAACAATACACAGCAAAATGGATGGCCAGAACTGTCAGTCTGTCACTGCGATTTGTGATGAAAACTGGACAAAGTTTTTTTCAAAGGTGTTTTCATCATAAAATTTGAATGGTAGTATGGTATTGCTGGTGGTAATTATGTTCTTGTAACAGGCTTGATATTGCATCTGAAACGGAAACAAAACAGGTTTTATTACTTTAAATGTACTTAGGTACATTGTACATTGAAAGTTAAAAATATCAAAATTAAAACACACTATCTCAATAAAATAAATGTAAATGAGATTTATCCAAAATATTTTGCTAACAGATGTCTTAATGACAAAGTATGATAGAAGAAAAACTTAGGTCAATGATCAACTCTACCCTCGATCAGAGAAATATATGTGCTCATATAACATACCCTAATAATCCTTTGTCAGGTTTCCATCGTGTTGGAGTAACTGACAACTGCACGTCTGCATTATCCCTCACTACAGTGACAGGAATACTTTTCTGGAAAAAAACAACGCATACAATGACTGTCACTTAAAAATACGGACATGAGTGCATTCTTTAATGCAGCCTACTAACTGCAATCAACAAAATATAAGCGCTTGCCCAATAGATGCTGGCTAACGAAATATGATTTGTATTATTCGATTGTTAGAATATTCCACAATACATGCATGACCAAGCACTGGAGCGAGTAAAACAAAACATTAATTTCATTGACTTCAGCTGCATATTTTATGGTACAGTATGTTATCAGTTATTTTTACACAAAGTTTGCACATACATAATGTTCTTCAACAGGAACAATATTGGTGGCATGTCGTGAGAAAACCAGTCTTTATGCATGGGCGTAAAGTGTCGTACCGGATTAGAATGTGCAGTCCGCACAGGCTAATCCAGGACGGCACTCCGCTTTTATGGTATTTTCTGTTTCAAGGAAGTCTGTTCTAAACATATATCCACTGTAGGCGGAAAGTGCCGTCCTGGAGTAGCCTGTGCGGACTGCACAGGCAAATCCGGGACGACACTTTACGCACATGCATTAAGACCCGTTTTCCCATGACACTCCTCATAGATATCCTTCCTTATACATGCAGATTTTTATTTCTAATTCTGACATGACACATGCAGAGTTTTCTATAGACAACAAACATAATTCACCGCTGTTAAACTACCAATAAACAACCAGAAAAAAAACTGTAAAATATAGTTTGCATTGTAATTGCAGAAAAGGTTAGAATCAAAATAATTTAACTGTAAAAAAATGTTACAATCAATATTCGCATTATCGTTCTTTATCGGCTAATAAACACTGATTTGTCGTTCTAATGTGGTACATGTATATTAAACCACACGGGTTTAATTCATAAGCATCAGAGCTCCAAACTGTTGTTTATTACCCGATAAACAACTCTAAATTGAAAATTATTTCTTGAATAAATAATGGACCACGTAGATTCTAAATAGACAATAAACATAGGACACAAAACTAACGAAAATGTAAACAAGAGCTGTTTGAAGACAGCGCACTCGACTTTTCTTGTGCTTGTCAGAGTTACTGGCATTTTGTATGGATATTGAGGGCCAATTAAATAAAGTTAATTTTGTTCTCGAGTAACTGAGTGGAAAGCATTTTTCTTATTTTCAAAACGACCTTGACCCCTCCCACCCTATATGCAATCTCATGCAATGTCTAGCTATACGGTATCTATGAATTAAGTTATTATTATTTCATTATTATATTTCAATTTGTTCTTGAGTAATTGAACAAGAAACTATTTTAACCAAATTTTCGAAGAAAAATTTTGGTTATTAGATTGGGGTATGTCGTTGGGCGGGTGGGCGGTTGGCCGGGCGGGCAGAGGGGTGGGCGGGGTGGCAGCGTCAACTTTTCATTTCCGCTCTCTAACTTGAGAACGGATTGAGATATTTTAATGAAACTTCATACAAAGATACCAGGTTTCGAGACCTTGCTCGGGATTGCATATGGGGTGGGTGGGGTCAAGGTCACCATTACTAAAAATAGAAAAAAGGTTTCCGTTCAATAACTTGACAACACATCAAGATATTTTAATGAAACTTCATACATAGATACCTTATATCGAGACCTCGGTTGGGATTGCATATGGGGTCGGTCGGGTCAAGGTCACCATTGCTAAAAATAGAAAAACGGTTTCTGCTCAATAACTTGAGAACGCATCGAGATATTTTTGTGAAAATTCATACATAGATACCTTATATCAAGACCTCGCTTGGGATTGTATATGGAGTGGGTGGGGTCAGAGTCAAGGTCACCATTACTAAAAATAGAAAAACGGTTTCCGCTAAATAACTTGAGAAGGCATCGAGATATTTTAATGAAACTTCATACATAGATACCATATATCGAGACCTCGCTTGGGATTGCATATGGGGTGGGTGGGGTCAAGGTGTAGGTCATTGTTACTTAAAATAGAAATCGGCTTCTGCTCAATAACTTGAGAACGCATCCAGATATTTTAATGAAACTTCATACATATGTACCTTTTATCAAAGCCTTGCTTGAGATTGCATATGGGGTGGGTGTGGTCAAGGTCAAGGTGACAGTTACTAAAACCTTTTAACGAGACCTCGCTTAGGAATGCATATGGTACCCAGAACTTTCTTTCATTATTGCGCTGACTCTTATGCATTTCGTTAGAAAAATTTGGTTTTTGTGGAATTTCCACGTTTCTTGTTTCTATTTTGAGTGACAGTGACCTTACGTATTACTGTAGGCTATATATGTATGAAGATTCATTCTCGAGTTAGAGAGTGGAAATCAAAAGTTGAAGCTGCCAATCCACCCGTGGGAATGTAAAATTTTCAAACTAGAGTTATTAAAATTGGCCTATGGGTTTATTTTAATATAGGGAATAAGTGTTTTTAGTTTGAATGAAATCCAGAAAGCCATTCTGAGAAACTAGCTTACCGAAAAACTTAAACCTACCTAAATAGCTTATATGTAAAATTTATAAGTGTAAAAAGGCCAATGGTTTTGACAAATTCAAACAAGAGTTATCAAAATTGGCCTTTGTGTACATTTTACTGAAAAACTTAAACCTATCCAAATAGCTTATAATTTTATGTAAACTTTCGAAGTGTAAAAAGGCCCATAATTTTGATAAATTTTAAACTAGAATTACCAAACTTGGCCTATAGTTTCATTTTAATATGGGGAATAAATGTTTCAAGTTTGAATGAAATTCCTCAAGCCCTTCCTGAGAAACTAGCTTGCTGTAAAACTTTCACCTAGACACGACGCTGACGCCAACGCCCACGCTGATGCCGGGGCGAGTACAATAGCTTGCCTTTTCTTTGAAAAGTCGAGCTAAAAAGGCAACAACTTACATCTATGCTATGCTGAACTATGGCTGCTATATTTTGAAGTCCTTGGAAGTTTTGAGAAGTCAGTGAACCAAATCTGATGACACTGTCACCAACCTTCAATCCCTGTACAAGCAAAGAAAAACCATGTTTTCATTGATTATATACAATATGCTGATATCAGCCTGATACAAAGGTGCCTGATATATTTTTTTATATCACGTTAGCAGCGTTTATATCAGTCAATGTTTGGAGGTACGTCATATTATTCGGAAACAACAATAAAGTCAACAGTTTCAGTAAAAATATATCAGATTCAACAAAACAAACAATTTGATACCAAGAACGTACATAGTTTATTATTTTTAATCGTCATAAATCACAAAAACGTTATTTTTTTAAATATTCACATAAACCCGCACTTTGGTAGTGATATGACGTCAACTATGGAACACAATAAATCATCCATAAAAATTTATTTCAATACATTCATAATAAATGCACTAAAAGTCACTACACAGCATCCGTTTATGTTGAAATAAACAACTCCAAAATGGCGTCTCCAAACAATTCGGCGTTGTGTGTTCTCTGATAAATGAATGAGCATGCGTGTAATCTATGTATTCGTAGTGAAAACAGTTCACTTATCATTACGAAATGTTAATAATAAGGTATTATTCAGTCAACTTTTAGAAATCCATAACTACATCGACGTGAACGTGTAAAAGTCAGCTCAGCTAAATCAGCGCCGCCCTTAGTTTTTAAATATATCAAAATCAGCTCGTTTGGTGATATTTTACGAAAAATGTGGTATGATAAATAGAAAAACAGGTTACTGACTGGTCTTGTGTAATATATCAGGTTCGGCACGAATAAAATAACGGCTTGGCAAGCCTCGCCGTTATATTATTCTAAGCCTCACCTGATATATTACACAAGACCATGCAGTAACCTGTTATTCTCTATTTTTACTGGTAGTACTTATTTACGATAACACATTACTTACAAATGTTACTGACGATGAAATAGGAAATCTATATAACACGATTATAATACTTACAATCGTACATCAATCACAAATATAAATTGATGCATGTGTTCACAAGAACACTAGAACACTGGCTTGGACAGTCCGCACAACTTGATAATGCTCTATACATTATTTATAAATTTATTAGTTGCTGTTTTCAACAACATGCTTTGAGGCAGTTGTCCATTCCGGCAGACACCAACACATTTCAACTTGTCCCACACCCATTTAAGCTCGTCAGAAAAAGGTCATGATGGTTGTATTTTTTAAAGATCTTCATTTAGCAACATCTTTAGCAGCATTTTTTTCTCATAATGAACTGATCAATGGGGAGACAGTTGTATGCTGTTTGATAATAAGAGAACATTAATACCATTGGAAGCTTCATTTGGAGTTTTGCATGTCTGGTTTAATGATTCTATATTGTTACTTGCCCTTTCAGGCAGATAGTTATGAATTTAAACTTGCCCGAAATTATTTGTACGTGTTCCGGGCTTCAGACAAGTGGGTTATTTCGAAGACTGCTCTAGTGCACTTCAAGCCAGATAGGTAGATGAATATTACAAAAACGAATTTCATATAGCTTGCAGTCTGCAGGTTAAGATTACACCACCATGATTTTACAAAACTATTAAACAACACCCTTTACAAGAAACTGATTCATCCTGTCAGACAAAAAAAAAACAACTCATAAATATGTTAAAAGATCCAGGGCGAAATAGCAGGGTGCTGCAAACTGCTCCCTTTTGGTTCCCCTCCACCCTGCTGCCCCTCTGGGCTGGTAACAAAATATTGTTGAGTATCTATTGACATTGATATAGTTTTGCAAATATTTAATGATAAATGAAGACAGCATGGTTAACAATCTTAATTAGAAACATTTAAACGATAATAACCTTGGGTTTCTATGCAGATTATTACAAATGTCAAATAATAGGTCCAACTTTTCCCCTGCTCCTATTAAGCAGTACCCTGTACCTTTTCTGGTCCTAGATGTTTCCCTATGTTAATGCTATACTATACATATAGCAGTTTGATTTGAGTTGAAGAAAACATTTGTTCAACTTACAGCTGAATCTGCAGGCGATCCTTCATCGACACTCATCACGTTTCCGAAAGGTTGCAACCTTGACCTTGCCTCCGTGTCATCTGACCCTGTCGACGACAGCTCTGATTGGTTGGACAGCTGGTCACCTTTTGTTTCGCGGGCTTCTGCATGTATTCTGTATAACTCCTCCTCAATCTCAGTCATAAGAGATGTGTAGTCGTTTTGGAGGCCTTGGCGACAAGTATGATACTATTTATAATATTAAACTGACAACACATCAAGACTATACCGTTGGAATTGTAAAAATGTTCATTTATTATTTACAAATGCAATAAAAGTAAAACAGTTTACACCCTGCAGTGTTCTGCCAAGACCCTGCAGTGTTCTGCCAAGAATTCGGACTGTTGGGAACAAGGGCCCCCTAGGCTTGAAAAAGAGAGGACAAATTACAAAAATGTAGGGCTAAAATTGTTATTTACCTCATGAATATTCTCAAAGGAGATTTTGTTGAAAAAGTACATAACTGTTATGTGCATGGGGCCTTCAGTTTATCCATATTTTATAATCACAAACTACCAATCAATTTACTGTAAAAAAGTGTATAATGCACACTTTTTATGCCCCCAGCATCTTGATGTGGGAGGCATATAGTAATTGTCCTGTCCCTCCGTCCGTCCGTCCTTCCATCCATCTGTGACAACGTTAAGTAGATTTTATCGTTTCGTCTAGCAACAACATCGCTTAAAACAACACTTGGAAACTTACACAGTTGTTGCTTATGACCATTCCCTATCCACCCATATCACCCAACCTCACTTTGACCTTGACCTAATTTGCACTTAGAATAATTAAAATGGGCTATTTCTTGGTTAACTAGATTTTAACGTTTTGTCTAGCACCAACACGGCTTGCTACAACACGTGGATACATACACAGTTGTTGCTTATGACCATCCCCAATCCACCCAAATCACCCAACCTCACTTTGACCTTGACCTTGAACTAATTTGGACTTATAATAATAATTCAAAAGTGCCCTTTCTTGGTTAACTAGATTTTACCGTTTCGTCTAGCACCAGCACCGCTTACTACAACACTTGGAAACTTACACAGTTGTTGCTTATGACCATTCCCTATCCACCCATATCACCCAACCTCACTTTGACCTTGAACTAATTTGCACTTAGAATAACTCAAATGGGCTGTTTCTTGGTTAACTAGATTTTAACGTTTTGTCTAGCACCAAAACTGCTTGCTACAACACTTGGATACATACACAGTTGTTGCTTATGACCATCCCCAATCCACCCATATCACCCAACCTCACTTTGACCTTGACCTTGAACTTATCTGGACTTATAATAATTCAAAAGTGCCCTTTCTTGGTTAACTAGATTTTACCGTTTTGTCTAGCACCAACAACGCTTAATACAACACTTGGATATTTACACAGTTGTTACTTTTGACCGTTCCAAATTCACCTGTATCACCCAACCTCCCTTTGACCTTGACCTAAATTGGACTTAGAAATGGGCTATCCATCACCAACCAGGGGCATGTGTGTTTATCAAACACATAATGTTGTTTACCTTAAAATTTGTCAATGAAAATTTGGTACATGAACACACGGAACAAGTCAGTTTCATTCATAAGTTTAAAAAAAAGGTTATTACATAATTCATAATAATTATTTTTTTCTGAATTAATTCACAATGTTTTTATAAATGTTACTTTGCATTCTTATTACCTTTCATTATAAATTCCGATTTGAACGAACAATAAAATCCGCTAAAAACACGAGGGGTTAATAATGAAATCTGTACTGTAACAGTGTGACGTCATCAATTAGATGGGCATCAACAACTGCAAGCTGTTAGCAACAACCATAGCAACAGTGTCGGTTTGACTTAAAAAGGCTCTGATGTGTCTGCCGAAATTGCAGCTGTTGTTTAGCAGTTTGTCGCTGTTCACATTTACAATTATCGATCGATACTACTGTACCTGAACTGCTCAAGTGCTGTCGATATAGCATTTTATCAGGACTAGTCATAAATTAAATTTGGTATTTGTAAATTGCGTGCGCCCGCTGATCCACGTACCGAAATTCAGTGGGGACAAATATTGTTTTCTGCACCAATGGTGCAAAGCCGCATCCACTGCACAACACTGCACCCTGGCATATATTCTGTTTAGCAAACACCAGCAGAATAAAAGGAAAGATGATGCTACATGAGATAACATCGCACGTACCGAAATTCAGTGGGGACAAATATTGTTTTCTGCACCAATGGCGCAAAGCCGCATCCACGGCACAACACTGCACCCTGGCATATATTCTGTTTAGCAAACACCAGCAGAATAAATGGAAAGATGAGGCTACATGTGATAACATTGCATTATGTACATGTATGTTAAACCACATTGATATTTTAACATTTTAGCTGTTACACTTACAACTTCATCTCATTAATAAATTAATGGTCTCAATTGTTTTTGTTGTTGTTTTTTTTAAAGATTTTGTATTTCGCTGGTTAAATATTTTTCAAGATATCTACTTCTGTGGCTTAAAATCTTAAATAAAAAAATGGTCATCTGGCTAAAGCAAAAGTTTTTAAGACTAGCAGTCATGTAATTTTCTTCATTAGATTTTGGTAAACACTTCATAAACTTAAAACAAATTTATTCTTTAAGAAACCTCAAGGGAAATAAACAAAGAAGTTTGTGTTCATTGTTCTTTGTTTACAAACAGTAATTTCCTTTCAGTTTGTTATTTAGTTTCTTTACATGCGAAACCATTTTCAGATTTTACTAGATTAGGCAACATTAAAACACATTTGTTGTAATAAAACTTGTTTAGCTTACAAATGATTTGGTGCCGAGCATGTCTTACTGAATAGACATCTATGTCGGACCGCGGAAAACCTTCAGAATCTACAAGTGGTCCATCCATACCAACTGACTTTTGCTGAAGTATAAGCATAAGGAAAAACTAATGAATAGAATACTCTCTTCCTTTTTTAAACACAATCACAGTTAAACAATGTAATATTTGTAACAGAATACATACACAATTAAGATTATATCATCTAATGTGTATCATTTAAAATCTAAAATGCCGGTTTTTGAAAGGTTCAGAAAACAAAGATTTATCCGAATTAAACAGAAATGTTGAACATCCGAAAAGCGTACAATTACACAATGACTTTATTATTATCTTAATAAATGGAAATTAAGTATAATTTCGAACTAAAATAAATTGAACATAATTAAGGTACAAACAGAATCAAGAACTTCGTTGAGAGCTTTAATTTCCGCCTCCAATTCTTCCCTTTTTTTAATTAGCTGATTCATTTTCGGAGTACCCATGGACGCTGCCATTTTGATTATTTCCCTTGCAGGATCGAAGGCTACATACCACTAAACAGTATAGACTTTGATGCCCAGAGTGTTTGATGCTAGTATCAGTTAATGTTGCTGTTGTGATAGTAGCCTGCTATAGCGGATTCGGGTGAATTTAATAATGAATGTTATTCTCATTGTTTATCTTCTCCATGATGTAAATACATGATTTTCATTTTGTTATGTATGTCAGTTTGTCTTATCACTTCCTGAAATAAACGTGTAAAAATGCCTTTTAATTTCTTCAACCATATATACCCTAACATTATTAAACAGTGTTTGTGTCGTTATTCGCGCCTCTATTGTTTCCTGTCCATTGTAGTGTTACACCTATCGAAAAGTGTGAACAAGTGTATATTCCCTATATAAATCCGTATGTGGTACGAAGTCTCCAATAATGGTACAATATTGTAGTGGCTCGAGGTTGTAGTGGTACGAAGTCTCCAACATCCGGATGCGACAACTCCAGTCGCACAACGCAGTTGCAGTCGGATGGATATATGGAATAATAGTCTAACATCTATGTTAACTCATCGATGTGATTTGTCATGGTTTAGACTGGACCATCAATATGGAAAATTAGCCAGATTTTGAAAAATACAATCATGACGATTAATATTCATTTTAATAATATATTTTAATCATGTTTCATGATGAATTGGCATTAGTTTCCTTGCTGGCATTTGTTTTGTTATCGTCATCTGCCTCTTAGTTTGTATACTTCAAACAAATCCTTTGTATTTAGCTCCACATGACAAAGTCGATGCCATGTTTAACAACTAACGTCATTTTTAACAGCGTAATGTAATTGCAATCATATCATATTGGTCCGAGATGGTTTAATTTTGCCAGAAGATAACTAGCCAACAGTGTGCATGCTTCGAAGAAGTAATCAATCTAATTATGGCTTGTGTGTTTCTATTGCCACGTTTAGGAATTCAATAAACGTAACAAAGCAAACGCGTGCGCAATTTTAATGATGTCTTGGAAATTCTGACAATTAGTTTTTACGTTTTTCAATAACAAAACATGTGCTTCTGTTTCGTTTCGTATTCCCCCAAAGTCATTTCAACGCATTAAGCAAGTTATTTTGCTAGTAATTGTTTTATTAATAAATGCAAGGCGCCAACAGTCTCGCTAATTTACTTTTATTTTATGGGATATTGAATGAGAATCCAATAGAGAAATGCTTCGTCTAATATGATACTCGCTAATTTTTGCATGGACAAAGAACAAAATTATCGGTGTTAAACTACCCATAAACAACGCAAAAAGAAGTTCCGATTCTGAGCATAGTAAAAAGTAGTTCCGATTACAATTGGAAACATATAGGTCAAATCATGTTAGAATCGAAATAATTTTTTATTTATCGTTGTTTATCGGTCAATAAACAAGTCTTTGTCGTTCTGATGCGTCGCTATTAAACATCTCGGGCTAGCGCCCTCGTTGTTTAATTTCTACGCGTCAGAACTCCAAATCATTGTTTATTGGCCGAAAAGAAAACAATAATAAAACGAAAATTATTTCTTAAATAATAAATAATGCAAACACCTAACTTCACAGTCAAATATATTACAATTTTCGAAAACTTTGAAAAACGAAAGCAGGTTATGGGTGCCGGTTATATAACCGCTAACTTCTTAATGAAACGTCCACTGTCGTTGCCATTAGGCAGGAGCTGACTTTGAGTATGAGTCCCGTGCATTTTAACGTTATAGAGATAAAAGTGTTTTCATTATTTCGAAGTTTAATCGTTTTTCGATGGATACGATAAATTATATTGTATCTACCTTACGGTGTTTATAGAATGTATAATACATTTGCTAAAATGTGATTCCCTTTTGTAGCATCTGGTGCGGCTGCATTAAAATATAACGAGATGCGTGCATTAAAACGCCGTCTTGGAAAACAAATTGTGACTATGAGGTAAACAAATTGTTTGATGTCTGTCCTTGTGATACAGAAATAGGTTTTCTTCAGCAGATGCATCTCTTCAATGAGGGTTCAAGAGAACATCACGACACGCTATACATTTGCGTGACGCAATAGTGACGCAAATCATGCTATTCTTATTGTAATTTATCGTTCACCATCATATCTTGGATCATTCGAGAGAAACACGGTTGAATAACTAACAATTATTTGTCGATACGTGGATGTGTTCAGCAATTATTTAATAATAATACGTCTAATAAGTCAAGATACACATTTTAGTTTCAGCAGGGTATTGAGACAATACATTCGACGAATCATTTATGTCTTTGATCAATCTTAATTAGTGGTCAATCTTAGTTAGTGTTCAGGTTGATCTTTGAAAGCATGAACATTCATCCTATTAAAGTACATGGCATTTTTGTTCAAATCTGTGCACGTAAGTAACGAATAAACATAGCAAGGATATGATGATGCAATGTTTAAATGTTATTATTATCATCATCATTATTATTATTATTATTATTGTTATTATTATTATTATTATTATCATAATTTACTTTTGATTTCCTAAATGACAACAATTGTTCAAAGTACGCTTGTCACCATTACAATATGTAACTAACACTGCCAGGGAAAGACCCTCGATAACGTTGTAGAACTTTAGGTCTAACCCTTTTTCCAATAAGTACTTATGGTAAATCGTGATTGTTTGTAATTTTGTCAATATTGTGGAAATAAAATATGTTTAAATCAAATAAAAAAACGCAGTAGAAAGCTGTCTGAGTATAATACCAAAAATACTACCTCACATATCCTTATTCACTCTCGATCAATATATGTGAAGATTTGAGTTGTTGTTTTGTATCAAATTACTTGTCAGTCGCCGATAAATCATTTGCATATGAAACTGTGTCAGGCTGAGAATGCGTTTAGAGTTTTGGATACAGTCGTATTAAGTATTAATGCTAAACATTAATTACGTACAGCTATAATGTTCTTTTTATGACGGTTGTTTACATTGTTCATTGGCAACGGATTTTTGTTTTGGAAAAGTACATAAACATTGTTCATATGATAAGTATCTTATGTATAAGTTACTAAACCTTAGGCTTTATAATAAACATGACTAAATCAGAAGATAGGCAAATGTGATTGTACTTTATATGAGTTCAACAGTTCATGAATGTAGCTATTGTTGAATCATCTTGATTTAAACAGCTTGAAATTGGCGCCTTCTTACAGACATCTTACTGAATTTGCAGCGTGAAAATACGATAATACATATGTATTTAATCGGATATAACTAGACGGCATTTGCATTTGAATCTGACAAAAAAAATTAAAGATGATATATAGTGCAATACTATTTCTCTTATGTGGACTTACTGTTACACCAACACGAATTGTTTTTCAAAGCATTTCCTTTTCACAAAACTTATCAACATTTTTTTTTTCCACAGAACATGTATATTAAAATTATAAAGATAATTAGAGAGGAGAAGTAAATTATTTACAGGAATTATCTTTCTAATTACTCTCGTTCGATTGGCATTATGTCAGATTTTATATCAAAGCACACAACTGTACCAAAACAGAGTTCACGAATGCTATGTCAAAGCCCAAATTTTATTGAAGGGCATTTTCTAGTTATAAAATAGAATTTCATACAAGTCCACAAACATCCAAACGTTTGAAGTTTCAGCCAACCAGGGGATAGTTAGGTTCCGAGGTGCTAAGGCGTAAAAAATAAGTTTGTTTCAGGCAAAATACCCCAAATTAGGGTAGGTAGGTAGGGATTTATGTTTTTTTTTTATTATTTTTTATTTGGTAAGTGGTCAAGTTGAATTTTCTAAATCTGAATAAATATTCAAAACATATCGGTAATATGCTTTAACCATTTTATTCGAGTGGATGCTATCAAATGGATTTTTATCCAAAAACTTTAAATTATTGGAAAAAAGGTAAATAAAACGAAAACATATCTGACAAACTCAATAAAATGTTCTAAAATTGGGCATTTTTAGGGTAGGTCGGGTAACCTGAAACAAACATATTTTTTTACGCCTTACAAAGAAACAATTCTATTTATTTAATATGCATACAAAACATGACGTGATTAAATTAAATTCAACAGTTGTGGTTGGCGTCTATATTCTGCCATCTGGTAATAACTCAAATGCAAATTTACGCCATCCATATATAATTATATTTTACTAGAACTGATTGTGACGAGATTCGCGTTGTTCTGAAACAAATGGGGTAATTCACAATTGTATTAAGTCTTATTATAACATAAGTTTTATTTAAAACTGACATGTCCCGGAAGAATTTTATTGTGATATGCATTAATTGGACACCAACATTCAAAGTTATAACAACATAACGGCATTATAGTAATCTTACTATTGCCCAAATATAGTTAAGACTAGTATAATTTAGTAAATAAAGACAACCATACAAAGAAATAAGTTTGATATAGTTAAACAATACGTATTAATTATATGCACTATGTAAACACACTTTCACAAATTATTTTACGATGTCCTTGAAGGGTAATGTCGTTAAAAAATGTTTACACATGAATTAGTATAATAATTATGCTATATGAGTGGTAAACATTTTTTCATTGCTTTGAATATGTCGTTGAGTAATAGTTATTGGCGGATAGCAATGATACGATACCAGAACTCCTCAATATCATTGCGGAAGAAGAAAAAGGAGCAGTTGGTGGCGCTGACGTGAAGTTGATGGTGGAGCATTCGTTGGAGACATGTCTCCACACCAATTGTGTCAATGGAAAACTGTATCTGCTACAGCTTTAGTTAGTCACTGAGTTCGGATTTTGCACGTTGATATTATTTAAAGCTCTGATTTAAGACATATTACATGTACTCTTAATTTCGTATACAAACGCGTTGTAGCTGTTTAAGATAAGAAAATATTGTGTCCAACCATATCTGAGAACTTTTTCGATTAAATTGGAACCCAAATTATCGTGATAGATTAAAGATTGATTCACAAATAAAAAAATTCGGGGGAGCATATATTCGCCTTGTCCGTCCGTCCATCCAGTTTTCTTGTCCAGACTATTTCTCAGCAACTACCGGCCAGATTTCAATGAAACTTCACCGGAAGATTTATTGCCAAGAGGAAGTGTGCACTGTATCAAGACGTTCTGCTTCAATAATTTTTTGCAGTGCCCAATTCCTGTCTGAGGTCAGCAACAACTTTATAATATGCTGTATAAAATGCTGTGATTATGCTGTGATACTTGTTTGTATGGTATGTTTTTCTCATGCTCCAATACGGTTTTGACAGCATATTTGGTCCTTCTATTTTAGTGGTTCTTGGTTATTTTAATATCTCTGCCCTTCTGATTGCATTCCCAGTACTTGGCAAAGCGCATTGGGGAGCACGAAACAGTTCCACTGATATCCTTGTTTGAATTTATATAAACGCATGACAAGAAACCGATTTAATGTTTAAATTAATCTGACAGGCCATGCATGAATTAATTCATCAAAACATTTACGATCTTCATAATCTATGACACATACACACTGAAGCGAGTGTCTGCTAAGATCTAATTGGCGAATTACTCAATTATGGGACCTTTACAGGTAACACTGAACAGTGGATTGTTTTGTTAATAGGGTGGATGTGGCATAGCGTTAAATAGTTCTAAAACTAAAAACAGCAATGTTCTCTTTTTATTTCAAGTGAAGTGAGCTACTGATACAGGTGAACGTTTATTTTGTTAACAATTATTAATACTTTTTTGTCGAATAGATCGGAAAATGCAGTTATGGCACCGTGTTGTGTACATTACATGTCTATTAATATTCCAAAGGAAACATTCCTGAAGAATGACATTCCTTATCATAACATCAATTCCATCAAAATTGTTAACATTTATATTGTATACTATTGTTTAATAATGTACAATTATCAAATTCACCATTTCCACTCTCCTATGAATTTGTTTTGATTTTTTATCCCACATTTAATTTGATTATTATAGGCAAAATAACAATAAATAAACCGATCATCTACTGCCGAATACTTGAATTGAATTCATGCATGAAGCAAATATATCATAAGATGACATAAGCTGTTCGTACTGCATAAGGTTAGATAACAGTAAATCATTGTGTATCCCTCCGTGGTCCATTCGAAAGTAGTGCCTATTACTAACAAGTTCATTTTCTCTTCATGTAGGCCTATAAACACCATTTAGAAATCTCAGACATGCCTTTTGTGGTTATTTCAAATATCTTATGTGTTTTGGTGCATTTCATTGGAGGCTAACTTGAAAGGTGAACTTTTGGTGTGTGTTTACTGTGGTATGGGGCTTTTGTCGAATATGACTGTCGAAACTCTAACGGTGTTTGCTTTCCGGTAAGATGCATTTTCTTAGAAGTTTTTTTTCAGAGGACGGATTCATCTTTAAATTGATAGAAGGCTTGCAAAATCTGAAATAAAGGAAAGACTAGAAAGTTGCTTGGACAGTTTGCCGTTTTATAATGGGACTCTATGGGAATTGGATTTACCGGTTTCTAACCATAACACCACAGTTTGACCCGGCTAAAAACACCAACATCTTTTCAATAATCTCTTGATATGGTAGAGTTATAACAAACATGTTTTTTTTTTCAGTCGTACTGACAACTGTTGGTACTGGATATTGCGCCAACAATTTGTTCGCAATCTTTATACCATTAATTTCGGATCGTGATATTGTATTAACAATATTTAATATACAAACGCACGTACTAAATGTTGATCGGTGACATATATAATTATTGTATAACCAGTTTCAATAATATAAATTTGTAATAAATACATATTACTATTGGTGTTATAAAACCAACGCTGGAAGTTGTGCAACAATGAGAAATTCTCACCTTGATTTAAACAACTTGTGGTTGGCACCTTCCTACATACACCCGACTGGAGCCTCGAACATTTGCATCATGCAAATACGATAATATTTCATCAGATATGATAAATGTTGGCTAGACAGCATTTGCATTCGATTCTGACAATAATAAAGATAATGTATATTGGTAACACTGTTTTCTTATTAATGTGGAATTATTGTTTTTAAACCAACACATGTTTTTCAGTTTTATAATACTGTATCAAACTTTTATACACAAAAAATATACATTCAAACTTAAACTTAAACATCCGTACATGTATAAAGAACATTTAAAATAAAATAACAAATGATTCGAAGAGATAAAACTCAATTTATATACTTTTTAGACTGTTGGCGGAAGCCAACGGTCTTTTGAGAGGTTAATTTCCAAAAACAAGTATCGCGGAACTACTTCTTTTCTCTGCAGGCTATTAGTCAGTAAATCGAAACCAGAACGGGTCCTTCTTTAAAACAACAAAAGTTCACACCCGTTTTCTAACATTTTAATTATTTAAGATAATAAATGTTATATGTATTATAATGTGTATATCATGTGATTTATTACAATTACAATTTGTTAAAAAGGTCAATTTATAAAAAATTTAACTTTAAACTAATGACACCCCTACTTTTGCTATTACATGTATGTAGCCGAAATATTTATCAGAGTGTCCTGGAATAAGACCAACAACTTAATGCGCTACATCGGTAATTTTTGACTCGTTGCGAAAGTGTTTTTTCTTGTTACCAATCCTCATTCTGAATGTTGTGACAACAAATTACTGCAATTTATTAATTTTAAACTGTACTATGGAAAATCGAGAGCTTGCAGCGTATAATCAATTTTGACTCAGTAGGCTACGAGCAAAGATCTATGTTTATTCGTTGTGTCTACACCGGTCTAACGGAGCTGTGTACTCACGCTCTAAGCATTATGGATATTATTCTGGTACACGATCTTTACTTAGTTCGTGGTAAAGGTCTGGCATCACCCAAATCTCCCATGGTACACCAGTTAAACCAAAATGGCTGAGGTACGTTACTTTCTATAGGCAATTTTAAACGAGCTTGAAAATTACGTACTTCTGTACAAGTCGTTGTAATATCGTTCCGCCTTTCATTCAACCTTTGTCTTGTCTTGTTATGTGCATGCTTGCCATTTCAGCATGAATTGTAGTTTTGTTAAAAAGCTCACCCAAATTAACTTGATGTCTATTTCGGATATTCGGATAAGTGTTCCTGAACTAATTTAGCGTAAGCAGTTAATGCGTATTGGTAGTTAATTTGATTTCTAATAATGCTATAAAGACCAATCACGTTACTGTATATTAAGTTAGTGTTAAATTAAGTATTACAGCAAAAGTAAATGTGTATTGCATCACCATTTTAGAATTATTACATTTGGAAATACATTAACAATGTAGATCTAGTTAGTAGTAGTTGATGCTAGTAGAACTTACTGTATAATTCTTTTTTTTGTATTTATTTTCAGATTGCTGATACATTTAGAAAATGCTGGATTCATTTTGTGTGCATGGCTGGCCAACTGTACTGGCAATTCAAAGGATCTTGAAATTTACTGTTATATATTTTAAAACATAAAATAAAATAAAACGTTCTTCTGCACAGTGGTGTTTTTTTTTTATTTATGTTTCATTATTACCAGTATTAATTAACAAATCATATCCACCTTAGGTATTATGATTAAGAAGGTGGAAAAGTAGGCATGCCTTACAGAGAAAGGAAATTACAATTAATTTATACAATTAATGAAAATGCCTTGAAACTTATAGCTGAAACACTGTACATGTCACTCTTATTACAGTGATATGACTGGAAATATTGACTACTTCATTTTATGTACAATACTTATGCCAGCTTATAAGTGATATTATTTGGCCATACATATAATTAAAAAAAATTAATTACATTGTTTAAACCTTTTTTTTTTATATTTGATTTATAATTTCAAATCAAACAAATAATAACTCAGTTAATTCACACATATATTCTTCTGTCTTTTCTAAACCAAAACATCTACATACATATTTCTGGTTAATAATGACACAATGCTAATGTACATAAGTGCAATAAATGTTCGTCTGTGAAATAAAATTGTCAATTTATTGCATGCAATATATTTTAATGACTGAACATGTTTACTTTTACAAAAAATGTATACATGATGTGAAGTATTACTTATATATATTTGCAAATCAACCATTTCAACTGTATACAAGTAATGGGCATTTTCCTAAAGTTAAATATCTACATTATAAACTTCACTGAAATAATTTTATGCAGTATAGGCTCAGGCAATGCACACCATCAAACAAATCAGTACTACATAATTGAACATATTTAAATTTAATTGCTCAATGTTCTCTAAAGCTACAGATAAAATTAATTAAATTATCATTTTAAACATTGAATAAGTTTAATTTCACCTTTCAAAAAGACAACACATGCTTGGAGTATGTTGCAAAGTTTGTAAGATGTCCTCAATTATTGATTTGTTTGCTACACACGGTTAATATTCACATTTTATAACTTACTCATACAAAATTCTTAATGTAGAAAGTATTTTTTTTAATTTGACAATTTATAATCTCATGATAAATCCACTAGATACAATAGTAATCACACAGACGAACAGCGAAATTTCTGTTTATGAACTTTCTTGTCTTGTGAAGTTGGAAGAGATAAGTATCACACATGTTGTGGCTTTTTTTCTGTTCTTTCTATCTTCTTACTGTTGTACTGATGCCTTGCAGTGGAAACTGCACGCTGAAAAAATATAACAGTTTAAATAAATTATTAATATCAATATTAAATTAATCATTTATTTATTTATGATTTGTTTGACCAATTCATATTATTTTAATAAGGATAATGGTTTCTATTAAATAAGATTGAAATGTATCATTTGTTGTTAATTATTTAAAATAATAGAAGATTGTATTTAAAGATATATAAATAATCATTACTAAATTTCTGGTGGATTTTATTCAATAGTATACAACACGTCCGAATATCCGAAATATATTATTGGATGTTCAGATAGGTTATTCAGTATATTTAATCGATATACGTTCAACGAGATAAAAATCACTAAAAGATCGCGATATACTAAAATGAAATATGATGTTTGGTTACAACGTCATGCAAAACGAACGGAAACAATTTAGAAAACAATGTTTTTATGTATGACATACCGTTAGTCTGTCATATTGTATTGTCCATGAGTAATCGGCCATGGATTGGTTGACGTCCGGCTATATGGATATGCGCTACTCTCCAGCGTAGCTCGCAAGGGTTGATTGAACATCGCATTGAGGTTAGATACCAGTAAATCAATGTGTTTCCCTCCGTGTTACATTCGAAGTATTGCCGTTTACTAGAGTTCCTTTCTTCTTCTGCTATGAAAAGAATTAATAATGTCAGACATGCCTTTTGTGGTTATTTCTAATATCCTTATGTGTATTTAGAACATTTATGTGCATTTCTTTGGACGCTAACTTGAAAGATGACCTTTTGGGGTGTGTTTACTGTGGCATGGGGCTTTTGTCGACATATGACTGCCGAAACCCTAGTTCTATCGGTGTCTGAATTCAGGTGAGACGCATTTTCTTAGAAGTAACATGGCGTAATATATTTTTATTGCAATTTTTGGAAGAGGAAAGATTCATCTTTAAACTGACAGCAAGCTTGCACAAACTTAAATATGAAAGTTCGCCGTTTTATAATGGGACCCTATGGGAATTGGATTTACTGGCATCTAACCTTGAATTTTCACACAAAACGAAATGGAAATTAGCTTTTTATAATAAACACGCTAAACAGCGTTAAACACGAACTGCTGGTATTTTATTTAACAGAAACATATTCTACTATCAGTATTATTTAATATTAGACTGATCAATGGTATCAATAAAGTCATTTCATGAAACAACTTTCATACGCGGGATTACTATCATGCGTAAGCACATTTCGCCGTTTGGGGCAAAATAATGCGGTTAAGTACAGAGGCTTGGCGTGTGACGTCATCCTCTGAGTATGGAATGATCACTGTGGGTACACAGGCGATTCTAAAAATAAATCGCAGCGGATGGTAATAAGGTTTTTCGGCGTAGCTGTCTAAGATCACTTTTGACCCAGATTTTCTTGCGATAATTATGCAGCGGGAAAATTGAATGCCAATAGAATTGGGCAAATTTTCTAATTCTAGGTGATGCAAACTTTAAACAATGGTTTAAGGTATACCAGAAAATCTGGGTCAAAAGTGATCTTAGACAGCTACGCCGAAAAAAAGAAATGCATTCACAGCCTTTCATACTCTGCATCAGTACCCAACTTCGTGGTGTGAGCTGGCAAAAAAGCAACAGGGACGTTATCGTTGCCTCTAGAAGCGACTGGGTAAAAAATCCCTATCACCTCAGCTGTATTCAGCAGAAAGTGCACGACGCGCTGAACATCTAGATTAAGGGCATGCTTAGGGCCTCGACCATTGTTTCCATGCAGGTGTCGGTCCGTGCAGTTATAATCCGTTTTATTACCTACTTTACTATATAAATGATAATGAAGCATTTTCAACTGTTAGCCACTTTACTGAAACTCCTCCCAACAGGCAACATTTTGTGATGTTTCAAGGTTTTGTTTCGTTATGTTGCCCTCATCATTCAAAGGGGAGCAACCTGCGCAGAACGTTGCGCAATGTAACTTCATAGTAACACTGTCTAGCTGCTACTGTTACAAGCAGGATGATGATTCGATTTTGTAGTTGTGAGTCACAACTATCATTATATTAATGGAAAATAAAACAATTAAATGTTGTTGTTTTAATTTAGTATTAGAAGTAGGTAATAAAACAGATATTTCTTTGTCATTTTAGGAACGGTCAAATTGTTTCCTTCAGTATCGGGGGCAACATTTTGAACTGTTGCCCTCGGCCTAACGGCCTCGGGGCAACAGTTCAAAATATGCCCCCTCTACTTCAGGAAAACAATTTGACTGTTCCCAAATGCCAATGAAATATCTGTTTACTGTTGTCTGTGGGTCTGCAGTGATCCGTATCTAAGATATGTAATAAATCTTTGCACATCATCATCATTATCATCATCACCATCGTCATCATCATCATCCAATGCATTTTGTTTCATTGAATAAATTAATACGTCACCGTATTATGTTTGAAGGACATGTTGTGTCATGCACCTGGTTTGGTAGTAAGTTGCCTTTGTTTGATGTGCCTGTCCACTAAATACGTATTTAAAATTCAATGTTAAAGTATATACATCAGGAACATCTTAATTTAACATCTAAAAACCGTAGCTGACTATTTTCAAACGCACATGCATCGATAATTATTTGTATTATTCATGTATCGAAGTGTAATGGTCTCTTTTCGAAGTGAATATCATTAAATAACTCATACATTCACAGTCATGCTCATCAATTGTTTTCAAGTGTGCTATGCACTGTGTTTTTTTTATCGAGTCGAACTAACGGACAGACAGACGAACATGTTTTCTTTACACAAAATATTGTAAATGATATTCGTATTAGGGTATGATTGCGTTGTCAACTAATAAGGTACAGTCGGTAAAAAATGCAAGTGAGAACCGTTATAAACATGGACTGATCAATACAGGTAAATCGAACGATTTAAATTAGACGATTACAGCGTGTTTGTAAACAGAAAACCGCGATTCCCCCTATTTACAAACAATGGTAGATCCCCTCGTTATCAACAAAATTTAAACCGACTGTAAGTGATGCCGACTTTGTGTCAATTTCGCTGACATATGGAGCCTGGAAAATGTTAAATCGCCAGGAATTGGAGCCGACGTTGTGCACACCCTCTATTTTATCACATTTTATCTTTCTTATGAATGCATAAAACAATAGGACATTTGGTGTCATTGCTAATGGAACGTTGAACAAAAAGTTTGTCGATTAACATTTGTGGGAACTATTTAATGAGACAAAACTGTTGAAACTCGAAAGTTGTCATTGATTTGATTTGAATATCGACTTTAAATCTTATTTATTCGAAAAGCATCATGTCTTTTATGCGGTATCCTGTGTCCATGGTGTATAGCATCGGACACCTTTATTATTATAATATATGAATTTATACGAGAAAATACTATAAACCACAAATAAAGGAACATGTATATATACCAATTTTCGATAGTTGAACGTCGGCGCCGTTACTACTATGTACGTACGAAATCATAGGGGGCGGGCTAGGTCGGGTATGTTTTACTAAAGTTGATAAGGATCTTGTAATCTTGTAAAAGCTGAGAGAGCGAAGCGAGAGATTTTTTTGAGCATTTTTTTTTACCGATTAATATACGCCCATATAGGTATGGTCCTGAAATTTTAGGGGGGGGGGGGGGCGGGCACGCGCCGGGAAGCCCCCCCCCCCCCTGGATCCGCTAGTGAGCATCCGTATTTTGTAATTGGAGAAACAAAAGCACCATATAATTGCAAAGCTACCTTTGGTTTACAATCATATGTTTCAAAATTTGATAAGAACGTGTTATGCTAGGTTCCCACTATCACGATTCGCATCACGATTGAAATCGTGGTCTTAATTGTGGACCATTCGTGGTGATCCTATCAGATCTTATCAGATATTGAGGTCAGTCGTGGCAATCATGTTAATCGTATAAAAGTTTTGAACGTTTTAAAAATGCTCTACGATTAACACGATCAACTGCGATCAATTCCCATCGCGATCATCGAATCAGATCTTATTGCATCGTAACAAAGCGCGACAAATAGTATCTAAACGTGCATCCAAATCGTGGTGATCGGGATCGATCGTAGACAAGAAAAAACACCACGCTCTGTTAAGATGTGTTGTGATCTCAAGAAACAGTGAAGTCAACTGTTAGTCGGGCTGTATTTATATCATTCGGGTCAAGTGTAGCTCAAATCGTGATCTCCATCGATCACGAGCGTGAACGACATCGCGAACACAATCGTATCGTATCGTATCGTATCGTAACGGAGCGCATGTATTCGTTTTAAGCGTATCGGAACTTATCTGTACGCACTAGACCGTCTTTATTCGGGAAACCTGATCGTGATGATCATGTCAGATCGAGACCAATTGTGGACTCGACCGAAACAATCCCAACAATATGTAATCGTATCTGAACAGGAGATCAGACCGTGACAATTCGTGACAACTGTAACTGACAAATCGTGACCAGATCAAAACAGAACGCAAAACATCGTATCAAAACGTATGTACTCGCATCACATCGTATCCAAGCCTGAAATCTAAGAAAAATACCACAATCAGCTACGAGTGGACATTTAAACATCTTTAATGTCTTTGCATTAAATGTTATTTACATATTGTCATAAGAATGATGACTTCTTGATAATATGCTAGTATTCGTAGGTTCAATGTTTAATATTTGGACTACTATTAAATATTCTCCTGGCTAAATATTAAAACGGATTATTACGCAACGCAATTATGTGTATTAAATGAATTATTAATTGAAAGCATAAGAGCAAACAATCAATAAATCTCTGAGAAGTGTTCACCGTTATTTGATTTTCCCGTAACGCACGCACACAACAAATATTGATACATCATAAGCTACCGCCGACATTATATGCCAGTATCTAAAGGAATTAAACATGTTCGAGCAAACGTACATCATAATGGCATGTCTGAATAAAAGCACTAAAGTAATGACCGTTTAGTTATATAGTACAACATTGCAATAGGCAATACTTGGCTCGAATATAGTAACAACATTGCTTTTGATACCGCTTTTAACACCACAGTAATATATCTAATATATGCAAATGCAATTGCTATTGTGCCAACAATGCCCTAAACTTGCCATTCTTATAGAACCAGATTTATATTTTATTTGTTTTATATTATTCAACAACAGCAGATATATTTTTGCATGTCTCATTTATCAGACTAGTAAACAAAAATTGTAAAATTGTAGTGGTTTTCCATATATACGCTGAATAGCCAAGCTATTAATGTTACTATTTTGTAAATTCAGTTGAGATCATAATCACTGTAGGCAAAACACATTTACTTTATTATATTTGATGTTCTCTTAATGCGAATGTTGAAAAAACGTTAATTAGTAGGTACTGATGACCTGAACTGCGGAAAGCCTAGGTGTGCAAAATATAGGCTATGAGTCTGGGGGAAGTGAACTGTTAACAGTGGATCATTTCCATCTGATTCAATTAGGTCTACTTTTTCAGTTTTGTAAGAGTTGTCTCTCCTGCACAAACGTACATGTTTTAGTAGTCTGCAACTATTGTAAAATTGATCAAAGCAAATGTGTTGGATCTTATGTAAATTTATTTATTGAGAAGGCACCCATCCCCAATTTGTCTCAACACTTTTCGTACAAGTAGAAATAAATAAATATCCCAACTTTACGAAGTGGGAATGGCAAGGTTTTGTACGTTAGCTTACAATGAAACAGCTTGATTTCTAAATATTTAATAAAATATTACATGCTTCAATTTACGAATCACAATTTTGATCTTAAGAGTTGCGGTTGGCGTATTCTGCCATCTGGTAACAACTTAAATGTTAATTTACATCATTTATATATAATTATATTTTACTGGAAAATTATTGTGACTGGATTCGCGTTGTTCTGACGTGTTACAGTTGTATTAAGCATGAAAATAGCTACATGGTCAATAGTAAAACTTTTCGTTACAAACATAGACCAGAAACGATATGCCTTCAAACGGCATTAAACCGAAGGTGATAAGTGTCGACCATCAATGCCATGGGGTTAAATTCCACTTTACACGTGTTTCAAACATGACCCACCTATGATATTTATGCTATGTACAAATAAGATTACGTCTTACATTTACAAACCATTATTTGGAATGTTTGGTAAGAGCGACATTGCTAAGTAACAACAGCAACGCAATACTTTGCGTGACATGTTGAACAAGTATTTCATTTATTATTTAATTATTAATCGTTAAGAGTTCATTTCTCTGCCTAACGGGTTCAAAAGTTACCATGGTGCCCACCCGCTGCTCGTTTTTTTGGTAAATAACAAAGTATCCAATACAAAAATACCGTATAGGTAAGTCCAGCTGCATCGCGTAGCGAATCACGTATTTACAGGGTCCTTACTTAATTTCAGGCAGGTGACCAGTTGCCAACACAACATAATTAAAAGCACACACCCACATGCATGCATGTGATTTATAACTGGGGTCACCGTCTTGGACGAGTCGATGAAAAATATTGCGAAATTTAATCGGTTTTATTAAACAGCAATAGCAAATTAGCACAGCAATGATTTCTTTAAGCTCATACACCAGTTTAAATTTAAAGTGTAAATTTAAATTATAAGGTTAGTACTTGTAATACTAATGCAATTACTTTTTTATAATCTCATGTGCACGTTGAAATATACGCGCATATAAAACACGCAGATTCCTGTTATTATACGAGTGTAAAAATGCAGTGTTAACTAAACAAGCACCAAAACAAGTTTCTAACTACATGTTTTATAATAGGACATCAGTTCATGCAATAAATCATGGTGTTTGTTTATATTACGCAAGTTTGACAATATAAACACATTATACAATTTGAGTTTTAAGGTTGTTCTGTTTGAATGATGCATTAATTACTCGCAGCTGTTTTGTTGCTGGCATTAGTTTTGTTGCTATAATCTGTCCCTGAACCTAGTTCAGAAACAGATCCTTCGGAGTTGGCATCACTTTGATACTAATGATGCCATGCCATAATCAGAGAACTGATACAGCAACTGATATTTGTTTTTAGATTTAAAATAAAAGAACACTATAAGCCACTGCTTCGTATCCCCTACAGTCATTACATGCATTCAGCTTGTTATTTTGCTAGTAATTGTATGTTATAGTATAAAAATACATACCATTACATATATTTCTTTTTATGCCCCCGAAGTCGCACCGTCCGTCTGTGGGTGGGTGGGTTCGTCCGTCAAGACTTCGTTTCCGCTCTGTAACTGTTTAATGCCTAGATGGATTTTAATATAACTTCAGATAATTATTCCCCATGACTAGACGATGTGTCACGTACAACTCCCACCCTTGTCGGTCAAAGGTCAAGGTCACAATTCAAGGTCAAAGGTCATGAATTTTCGTTTTCGCTCCATAACTTCTAAACGCCTGGATGGATTATAATATTTAGTGGAGGATTATTATCTTATAAATATGTGTGGGACACTGACCATAGGCAATTATTTCAGGAAGCTTTACACTCAAGTGATGTTATTGATAGTTTAAATACATGGACAAATGTTGTAAGCAATAGCGCGACATCACATGACATAGACTGCTGTATACTAAAACTAAATGAAATATTAGATGGAGTTGAGGATGTTATCTACTTCTTGGAACGGTATGAGAGAAACGAATTTAGTGTAATGTTCGATGAATTAAATAAGCCTATTTCAATAGAATTAATTAATAAAGCTATTAAGGAATTGGAATCTAATAAAAGTGGAGGCCCTGATATGCACCTAAATGAGTTCTTTATCCATGGTAGAGACACCCTTTTGCCATATTTACATACACTTTTTAACAAAATATTTGATAGTGGTTATTTCCCAACTTCTTGGTCTGAGGGTTTGGTGGTACCTTTGCACAAGAAGGGTAATATAAATGACGAAAATAACTATAGAGGTATAACATTATTGAGTACGTTAGGAAAACTGTTTACCCGCATTCTAAATATTAGACTCTCACAATGGGCGGAACATTATTATGTATACGTTGAAGCACAGGCGGGTTTTAGACAAAATATGAGCACTCTTGATAAATTAAGTGGAGATTTTGAATGTATGCTAGGGGTTAGGCAAGGAGAATGCTTATCACCTTTTCTGTTTTCTATGTTTTTAAATGATTTAGAATCAGTCTTCTATGAAAGTGGTATTAATGGTATAGATGTAGATGATTTCAAACTATTTCTGGTATTGTACGCAGATGATATCATTATTTTTGCAAATAACGCTGAAGAATTGCAACATAATCTAAATGTATTTTATGAATATTGTAAACGCTGGAAGTTAGTAGTGAATGCAGATAAAACTAAAGTCATGATATTCAGGAAAGGGGGACGGTTACCAAACAATATATCTTTCCACTACAATGATACTGAAATTGAGATTGTTACGATGTTTAATTACCTTGGTGTTGTATTTACGCCTGGTGGTTCTTTCTCTGATGCACAAAGCACAATAGCTGGCCAAGCATTGAAAGCGATATTCAAGATGAACAAATACCTTTACAAATTTACCGACATTACTGTGAAACACAGACTAGATTTGTTTGATAAACTTATATCACCTATTCTTAATTACGGAAGTGAAGTTTGGGGTTTTGTCAAGGGCGATGCTATAGAACGCGTTCACATGCAATTCTGTAAAAGTCTGCTAGGTGTTAAAAGAACTACTCAAAACGATTTTATATACGGCGAACTTGGGCGCATAAACTGTCAAACAAGTAGATATTATAACATTATAAAATATTGGGTTAAAATATTACACACTAACAGTAATAAATCCAATAAGAAAATTTACCTCACATTGTTGAGTGATTGCGAAAGATATCCTAACAAAAAAAGTTGGTGTTCCTTACTACGTGATTTGCTAAGCACACTTGGTTTTTACGATGCCTGGTATTTCCTGGATGTCGGTCACGATACTGTATTTCTTGACGCTATTAAACAAAGACTAACCGATAATTTTTATCCAAAATTGGAACGGTCGATTGGTAAACTCGAGTAGAGCTCTTTTTTTATAGAAATATAGCAAACTTTCAACTTCAACCATACTTAGTATTATGTAATATTAAAAAGTACAGATTTAACCTATCTAGGTTACGATTATCTTCACATAGTTTGAGAATAGAAAGTGGCAGATGGTTTAAGCCCAACCCTACACCTGTTGAACAAAGGACATGCAGTCTCTGTAATCGTCTAGAAGACGAATACCATTTTGTGCTTGAATGTAACTTATATACAGATTTAAGATGTAAATATATACCTTTATATTATAGAAACAGACCAAATATGCAAAAATTTATAGAACTAATGTCATCTGGCAGTGAATCTGTGTTAAGAAAACTTAGTGCCTTTGTCCATGCCGCTTTTCTAGTCAGATCAACTAACATGTATGTGTCCATTTGATGTATCTTTACCCATAAAACGTACTACATGCATGTTGTCTATCTAGTTATATTGTCAACTATTTGTATTAGCTTCAAATATATAAATTGCTGCTGTTTTTGTGGGTGAATGAATTGTACGTATATTTCATATCTGATCAACTGTTTAAGTATAAAGTACTTAAGTTACTAAGTACTTTAGGGAATATATTATAAGACACTTTCTTATATAGTTACATAAGACATAAATATACATAGGTATATAGTTTCTAACGCTTAAATTGTTTTTATTCACACCTGTCAAATAACGAATAAACATGTAATGATTACCCTTATAACACCTATTATAAACAAGTAATTTTCCGTGATTAAAATCAAACACATTTCAACCGAAATCTCATCTATTGCATTTCATATAAATGTTAATTTTTAGGGAACTACAATTGTATTATGGGATTTATATTACTCAGCGTCTCCTGTAAAATCTGTAGTTTTTGCGTTATTTCTTGTTTTCGCTACGTTAAGTTTTCTTGTGACGAATAAAGGTATGTATTCACTAATGCATCAATGTATTAATAGATATGACTATTTCTCTTTATTACTAGTATGGTAAATATGTATTAACTACTGTTAGTAATTTATTGATTTTTTATTTAAAATGTTTAGTAACCACTTGCTTACTCATAACTTAAGTACTTGTTATAATTATGTATATATGTCTATTAATGTTGTTATCAAAAAAATATGTATTAAAATTTGTCCACATGGGCCATTGGCCTTCTGGAAATGTTGTAAATAAAATCTAAAAATCTATAACTTCAGATTATTATTCCACATGACCAGACGAGTTGTCGCGTTGAACTCCCAATGCTCGTCGAACAAAAGTCAAGGTCACAATTTAAGGTCAAAGGTCATGAATTTCTGTTTCCGCTCTGTAACTTCTTAACGCCTGGAAGGATTTTAATATAACTTCAGATTATCATTCCTCATGACAAGACAATATGTCGCGAACAACTCCCATTATTGTTGGTCAAAGGTCAGGGTCACAATTCAAGGTCAAAGGTCAATTATTTTTGTTTCCGCTTCATAACTTCTAAATGTTTGGAGGGATTTAAATGTTTCTTCAGATTAGTATTCTCTATTACCAGACAATGTGTCGCATACAACTCCCATGCTCGTCTGTCAAAGATCAAGATTACAATTCAAGGTCAAAGGTCAAGGATTTCTGTTTCTCCACCATAACTTCTAAACGTTTGGAAGGATTTTAATATTGCCTCAGATTATTATTTCCCATGACCAGGCAATGTGTCGTATACAACTCACATTGTCCTCAGTCAAAGGTCAAGGTCACAATTCAAGGTCAAATGTCAAGGAATTTTCTTTCTGCTCTATAACTTCCAAAAGCCTTGAAGGATTTTAATATTACTTTAGATAATTTTTTTCCCATTACAAGATGATGCGTCACATAGCACTTGCTCCTCGTCAAGGTCTGTGGGTCCAAGGTTACACTTAAAAGGTCAAATATTAGAATGAACTTTTTGCAGGAAGCATCGTTTTTGCCAACATGTAAGGAATGTAAAATAGCTTGGTGGGAATGAAGATCATTATGAGGCAGAGTATCACAACAAACAGCTGTGTTGATGAAATCTCAAGATATTTGTCCAGGGCATAATATTGTGCTCTGACATTGTTTTGTCTTCCTCTGACAAGCATATGTTTCGGGGGCATATTATATAATTATTCGCATCCTGTGACAAACCTTGTTCCAAAAAAAAATTCGAACCGTTTCTTTAAACTATTATATGATTTTGTAAAGTGTATGCTTTGTATAATTTGAATATATTTGGCAGAATTTGATGGAATTCAATATGAAGAGTTGCGTGCTTTAAAACAGCCACTTAAAAACAAACTTGCAAATGTTGTTTTGCTTTTACCACAAACGAATAGCGCAGTCGTAGTTTCAACGAGTCTCTGACTATCAAATTGATTCAAAATACTTTCATTCTATGAAAAGGCATTCAATTACAAACAGATATGCATGCAGATGCTTCCCTTCAATTACGGTTTAAGAGTTCATCACAACACGCCATATATTGTATTGACGCAGTAGTGACGCAAATCATGTAATTAAATTTGTATTTTATCCCATCTTTACGCTGGCATTGACGAAACACCGCCCTGTGGTATAAACTTAGCTGTATTCCACACTGTGGAAATATACTTGTCGCGTGCACGGACTACGTTTTCACGATTCAGTTGCATTGTTTACTTATGCCGATCGCATTTTCTTGTATTTTAAATACTCAAAAATATTTTCCGAAACAATCAGATTAAATTTGCAGTCACACATATGCTTCGATTCAGAGTTTTTGAAAACGAGCAGAAAGGCCATGGTCATTTATTGTGTACTGATTTATTTATAGATTATATTGTAAGGATCGTTACGCAGTTGTGTCTTTGTTGACTTTAAAGGTCCTTTTCATTGTGAAAGTTACTATTTGATTATTTTTATGCCCCCAGCATCTTGATGCAGGAGGCATATAGTGATCGTCCTGTCCGTCATTCCGTCCCTCCTTCCGTCTTTCCGTCCGTAACAAGGTAAGTAGATTTTACCGTTTGGTCTAGCACCAAGACCGCTTACTACAACACTTGGATACTAACATAGTTGTTGCTTATGACTAGTTCCTATCCACCCATATCACCCAACCTCACTTTGACCTAGACCTTGACCTAATTTGGACTTATAATAATTCAAAAGTGCCATTTCTTGGTTAACTAGATTTTACCGTTTTGTCTAGCGCCAACACCGCTTACTACAACACTTGAATATTTGCACATTTGTTACTTATGACCGTTCCCAATCCACCCATATCACCCAACCTCACTTTGACCTTGACCTAATTTGCACTTAGAATGATTCAAATGGGCTGTTTCTTGGTTAACTAGATTTTATCTTTTCGTCTAGCACCAACACCGCTTGCTTCAAAAATTGGATACTTACACAGTTGTTGCTTATGACCATCCCCAATCCACCCATATCACCCAACTTCACTTTGACCTTGACCTAATTTGGACTAAGAAATGGGCTACCTAGCACCAACTGGGGGCATGTGTGTTTATTAAACACAGAATCTTGTTTGTACTAATAACACAAGAATATACAATAAAACTTGTTAACAGCCTTAGTTTCGTTTATTGTGTTTCTAGAATCATGGGACTACTTCTTTATTACAATTTTTACATTTTGCATTCAATACTAGTAAATGCAGTTGTACTACTAATTTATGACTTCCACGGTTTGTTAGAAATTTGTTATTATATATTTTGGAAGAAAAAAATGATGGGATATATAGAAGATTAGTGTTGAATATAGAGAAGTTTATCTTGGTCGGCTCGAACATCGGTGTTCTAAGCCTCGCAAGACAAACTTCTCTATATTCAACACCAACCTAGTATTCTCTATATCTATCTTATCATCATAAATTGGAACGCCGAGACACACTTGGTTGAATAACTTACGTGGATCTGTTTAACAGTTACTTAATAATGATACGTCTAATACGTTACGAAACACAATTTCAGCAGATATGGGTATTTGGTTTCATAGAAAAACACTCGTTGATATAGGTTTATTTTTCTTGGGTTTCAATTGTATCAGTTAACAGCGACAAACTATTCGATCCATCCAGCTTTAGCTTACAAGTTGAACATTAAAAGCAATGCTATTGATCTTAATAAAGTGCATGTCCATACCACATTTCTATCATATCCTGTGACAAATAATATGCACGAAAGTGAGTTTATTATTTTTTGCGTTTTAATAATCATTAGCACTGTTAATTGCAAACTGACGATACAAAATAAACAAACTTGTCAAATGTGAATGAACCTGTTATGTGAAGACGAGTTCGGGAGTGTATGTATTGTTGGTATTTGTGTGTTTATTAACTCGATAGCTATCAATTACGTTATAATTTCTGTGAAATAGTATCTGTGAAGCGGACTGCTGATTCAGGCGGTATGTTTATCCTGGTGGTAATCATTATTCACTGTTGAATAGATCAAATAAAAACAAGGTTATCGCCATTGTACTATGTACATGCCATGTGCGATGGTACTTCCAAAACGTGGAAGGTATGCAACAATTAGACAACTTGATTTAAACAGCTCGGGATTGGCACCTACTTCTACAGACAATCGGCTGAAAACGTGGCCATTTGCATCATGCGAATGCGGCTATATTTCATCGGGTACGATAAATGTTTGGTAGACGGCATTTGCATTTAATTACAACACATTATAGAGTATAGATATTTGCAGCATATTTTCTCTGAGTTGGAAATGTTGTTTTCACAACAACAGGACCTGTTAGGCATAGACTACTCCATTTTATAATACTGTATACATCAATATTTTATACACTTCAAACGAACAAACAATGAATCCGAATGGACTGGCAATTTATTAGATTTCATATTAAGACCCACAACTATAATTACACAGAGTTCACGTATGCCATGGTAATTTGACATACATCATTTCATAGTTGATTGAAATACCTTTTCAATTGTTTAACGAATTGTAAAAGTAATATGAATATAAGGTCCGACTTTATTTATTAAAAGGTTCGCGGTTTAATAGTGCAGAGTTGAGAGTTCTTCTATATTCAATGTTTAATATGTCTATAATTATTAAATGTAGGCCTTGCAAAATATTAATGTGGAATAGTATGCAAAGCAAAGCTATGTAATACATACAATACTTTTCGTAAACGCAAAAATCTACAAAACGCTGAGAAACGTTCTCTGATATTTCTTTTTTTTCAAGTATGGCATGAAAACACCAAGCAGATATATAAATTTGCACTACGTTACCGCCAATTTGAACGTATTTAAACGAAACAAACATGTTTATTTACATATTCGTTAACTTAAGCATATAACAAGGTATCACCATGAATATTGAAGCGAATCAGAAGCAACACAGCATTTTACACCGCAATAATTAATCTAGTTTAACTTCACACATTCCAGTGGCAAAATTATTAATAACACTCGCATGTAGCAGCTTTTGTGAACAACAGTTAATGCAATTATAATTTTCTTGTAGAACCACTTTCATTTTTATTTCGTCAGAAAATTAAACACTACAACTCATGCTTGCCTGTGTTCTAACTCAGGAAACAAGTAAAAGTAATTTATTGCCTGCTATTTGGTATTATTTTAAAAGAATATAATTAGAGCACATAATAACATAACAACGCAATAATCAATCATCTAATTAGGACTTGAGAATTTCATGGTCGCTTCAAGGAATTCATTAAATGCAACAATTATGTATTGAAATTGCTTGTAAACTTTTAAAATTAACAAGAAATATCTTTAAAAAGATATTCGGCGGCTATGGTAAGTCTGAAGATAAGAATTGTCAATAGAATTTGCTAAATAAATATTCAAAATTGCTGTATGAGTAACTTGCGGATTTTCACGTATAATTTTCGTATTTATCGTATATAAGACTAGATCAGTACGGCACACAATACTCTCTCATACTAAATCATACTACACGCTTTAAGTACATAAAGTTATATTATTAAAGTAAATTTAGAAACATAAAGATAAATAATTTATGTGTGCTCTCCGGTTTCTTAAGGATTCTTAAATGCGGATAATCTAAGCTAAATATTCAGGGTGAATATAGCAACACAGCAAATAATGCATAGAAGGCAATGAATGCATCGGGCACGGTAATTGGCTCATATGTGGCAACTTACTATTGCATTTCTTTCCAAAGCATGCACATGCATTAAAATTTTTAAGAGTTTTTATGGCTATATATATTGTTAATTTGACAATATTATATCGCCGACGATAATTTTGTCAAGTTTGTTTCATATTCATTGGTGTAGATTTTTGCACAGAAAGACGTACCTTTAGCCGAGAATAAATGGTTCTCTATAGTGCGATCAATTTTCCCTAGAAATACACGCCGTTCATGCTGTGGGGGCCACAGGTTCCTGTTACAATCTTTATTAACTGTTCGTGGACATATTCACTGTAAAAAGTGTGTGTATATATATAATGATAAGTACAAACACGTTACATGGGATTATTAATATATATTAACAATATAGCCAACGCGTTTCGACAAAGCTCATCAGGGCATAATACAATGCCCTGATGATACAATAAAATATTTGCATGTAGAAAATGGTATTCAAATTGACCGCTGCATAATTTACTTATAATGCCAAATTTCTAGTTTTTCATTGGTACACTTTTACAAGAAATCTAGGTCAAAAGTGATCTTAGACAGCTACGCCGAAAAATACATTATGAGCCTGTGTTTCTTATTCCCTGATGCCATTTAAACTCACTCCGATAGTAACGAACTCATTCCTTTGTCTAGCATTACAGAGCTTATGCGTGCAAAATGGTTAAAATAAATAGTGAAAACACTGAACGTTTTAGGCTAAATTAAAAAGAGACGTTTATGCGAATTTAAGACTAACAAGAACAAAAACAACAACAATAAATCGATTTAAAAATGCATCATGAAGTGCATCGTTTTTCTGTACATAGTGACGTAAGCAGACTGTTCCCTGTCTGTCCTAGTGTTGCAAGTCTTCTTCATTCAGATTCTTTTCTTCAATTAGGTTTCCGTAGTACTCACGACAAGCTATATATTAACAGGACGCAATATTGACGTAAATCATGCAATTCTATTTGTATTTCCTCTTTCAAAGTCATAGCTTGTAAACCCTGGGAACATTTGTTGAATAGCATATAATTATCTGTCCTTACGAGGATTTGTTGAGCAATTACTTCATAATAATACGTCTTCGAAAACACATTTTCAGCAGGATAGAGCGACAATATATTAGGCGTGAAAGAGATTACGTTTGGTATGCGTTTTATCTTGGGTCTTGGGTTTTAATTGTATCATTTCACAGCGACAAAGCATAATAATTCAGGTTCAGTTTCAGCTGACAATTTTAAACCTTGAAAGCATTGGCAATGGTCTAAATAAAGTACAGGCAACATTTCGATCATATCAATTGACAAATAATGTGCACACACGCGAGGAGCAAACATCATAGGAGAATAAATGTCAGTCTACAATAAGACATTTTAAAAGTTAGCTGTCTTGTTAAAATACAACGACCTCCTTTCACACCAACAACTACCTCTTTAATTAACTGTACATTGTAATACATTATTTGCAAAAATTCTTGTCGTTGTTTTAGTTTCAAAATGCGTGTCTCAGTCGCAAAAGATAATATTTGCATCTGAAATGATGACAGGCCGATACTAGGTTTTGACGATGCAGAAGGGGACAGGACAGTTTTGGAAGGAATTCTATTAATGCTAAACGAAGTGCATTGTGTTTTATATGACGGTTGTTCGCAGCGTTCATAAGCAGCGCATTTTGAATTTACAGGAATAATAACATTGTTAATTACAAACGTATGATAGAAACTAAACGTAACAGTCTAATGTAAATGTACCTGTTATGAGTTTAAGAGTTCATGAATATATGTATTGTTTGCATTCGTTTGTTTATGAACTCGATAGCTATATTTACGTTCTTTTTCTGTGAATTATAATATGTTAAAGTGTGTGTGTACGATCTTACAACAGATATAGTGCATAAATACAATTAACCAAATAAAGTTAATTAACAAATATTTAAATTTAAACTGGAATAAAAGTTAAGAACAAACAGTGCTTTTAAACGCGCAATAAGCTAGTTTTTAATCACCAAATAGTGTTCATCTGTAAAGACGGAAACTCAAATACATGTATATAAGTTGACTTGACAGTTGGTTTAGGTTACACAACACGATTAACACAATACACGATGCAAAAACTCGACACTATTACTTGTTGATTTAATCCCTATTGAAGTGTTTACTTCATCATGTTTATGCTTTTCTGTTTGGTTTCAAGTTTTATTGTTACTTCTCTGCTGTTTGGAAAATAATTGACACGAAAACTCGTACATACACACTTTAAGTAAACTACTGATTCGGGGGGGGGGGGGGCATGTTTATCTTCTTGGTTCTTATTAATCATTGTGTTATGGTCTTGACTTATCTGCGATATTACAACCAACACATAAAAGATATGCTACCATTTGAAAACTCATATTGAGTAAAACAGCTCGGAATGGGACCTTTCTCTTCAGAATCTGGATGAAAACGTAGCCATTTGCAACATGCAGATGTGGCTTTTTTAATCAGATATAATAAATGTTTGCTATACGGCATTTGCATTCAATTGTAACCAGTTATAGAGTATAGATATTGGCAACACATTTTCTCTGCTATGGAAATACTTTTTTCACACCGAAACGACCTGTTATACATAGACCCGGTATACCACATTTCACTGAAACTCTATCATACATTTCAAAGAACAAACAATAATTGTGGGAAAAGGCAACAACAACACGTGAAATCACTCCATGCAATTGGTCAACGTTATTTGTTATGTATCCCCGACTATAAATAAAAGTTGCATTGTTGTAAATCGTTTCGAATTACGCCTTCATCAGGAATTTTTTTCAACAAAGAATATGTTTTATTACAATTTATTAGATTTTAAATTAAGACATACAACTATAACTAAATATAGTTCACATTAGATTAAAATACCTTGTCAATTTTGTAAGGAATTGTAAAATCAATAAGGACCGTTCTTTTGATTAAAGGTCTCGCGGTTTAATGACTTTGCATTAAATGTAACCACCATGTAGCTTGAAGTTTATCAGAAGCACCATTGCATTTGACACCGCGATAATTAATGTAATTTAACTCCACAAATTTCAATGGCAAATATAGAAAGTACACTCCCATATAGAAGTTCTTGTGAACAAATAATTCAATGCTGGTTTACTTGTAGAATCACTACATTGAGAATACATGTTTGGTGCCAGGATAGAGATAGTTATCCGGCATGTTTGGAGCCAGGATAGAGACAGTTTATCCGGCATGTTTGGTGCCAGAATAAAGACAGTTTATCCTGCATGTTTGGTGCCAGGATAGAGACAGTTTCTCTGGTAAGGCTTACAACATGGGAAAAAGGCAAATTAGCAAGTAGACTATTTCTCAACGTGTTATCTCACAAAGAACACGATCTATTTGTCATTATTTTTGTAATGCGTTTAAATAAAGAAGAAGCGTTGAGTATTTAGTATTTAGACGCAACGTCTAAAAACTCAGTCTCAAAGACAGTTACATCAAGTAGGCGTGCCAAATATTTTATCCCAATAACCGAGAAATATGGGGACATTTTATTTTAGATTTCACACTGATTTCTTTTATTTTTCCAACATATTTTTAGAAAATAATGTAACTACTTGAATGTGTCAACGAAATGTGAAATTGAAACAGTAAAATGACATTAGAGGGAGTATAAAATATATAACTACATAATCAAAGATATCTGACATGTTAACAAAGTGCATTCCTGTCCGAGATTCGATCCACACAAAAACTTTCCTAGCAGTCTAGCAATTTACCACTAGACCAACTAATCACATAAAGATATGTAGCGTAGAACATTATTCACTGAAGTATGTTATGCATTTGGGTTTTGAATAATCCCGTACATTACCGAAGCCATTGACGGAACGTGAAGAGTGCTTATTATCGTAAATATCTCATACATTTGGGTTTCGGATAATCCCGTACAATACGGAAGCAATTGACGAAACGCAATGAGTGTCAGGTCCATTTTGCAAGACAATCATTACAGCCAAAATCACTTCAGTATTAATATAGCTAGCAAGTACATAAGTAAGCGAGTTCAGTACTCAGACCATGTGTGCATACTTTCGTCTTCAGTGTATTAACAAACTTCACAGAACACCGAGCAACTTGGCACATTAAATTAATTCGACAAAACGTGCTAAATAGAGTTGATTCTTTAAGTCAAAGTGTTGATAATAACAGTTTTCTACGGAATCCGGTTAGGCCATATGGACTATCGTGCCTCTTACGGCGAGGGCGAAACACGATGCGAGACACGATATTGTAACACGAGATCTTGCACTGTCGCAGTATCCCATACCATCAAATCTTGCGGCAAAATATCGGGTCTCGCTTCGTGTTTCGAGCAATTATCGTGTCTTGCTTCGTGTATGGCGGTAAAATATCGTGCCTGGTTTCTTGTCTCGCGCAATTCTCGTGCCTCGCGTTCAAAGGTCGAGACACCTGATGCGAATCGAGACACGGATCGATACACGATATTCAGGCGAGACACGAAGCGAGGCACGATACTATATTGTTTAAATATCGCCCGAATCTCGAGTCTCGTGGTAGATTTTCAAACCACGATACACGAAGCGGACGCGAGAATCCGGCGACACACGAAGCGAGACACGATATTGTATCGTTCAAATATCGTCCGAATATCGAGTCTCGCGGTTTGAAAGCAAGAAAGTAAAGCAGGGCAACACTCTTTTCTCTAACGAACGAATGCGGGTCAGGACGGCCCAAGTCGTTGACAGCCCAGACCATGACGACCCAGTACATGACAACCCACTGTCTGTCTGTCTGTCTGTCTGCCTGTTTGTCTGTCTGTTTGTCAGCCTCTTTGTCCATCAGTCCCCCCATTTGTCTGAAGGATACTGCTGCTTTTTGGCTATTTCTACTCGATTTGATAACTGTTTCTGTTTGAACTATTATGACTATGTTTAATTTATGCTTAGTGTTAATTTTCATAAAAGCATGTAACGGTCTGTCTCTCTGTCAGACTGTCTGTTTGTCTGTCTGTCCGTCCGTCCGCCCATCCTTCTTGAGGAAACTGCGGCTGCAATTACTTTTGTGGCGTTTTTAAATAGTTGTGTACTAAAGGCCTTCTTCAAATTAATTTTCTCACACTGAAAGTAGGTTAACACGACGTGGGGTTGCATCATGCACAAAAGCAGATAGGTGCATTGCCCTATTGTCCTATGTAGAAACGCACCCTGGTGCCAACTCAACTTCAGTGTTACTTATCATCATCATCACCACCACCACCACCACCAACAACAACATCATCATCATCATCATCATCATATTCTTACAACATAACATCAAACAACTACAACATGATAAATTCCTGGTGCACCGGTAGACGCGAGACTCGATATTCGGGCGATATTTGAACTATACAATATCGTGCCTCGCTTCGTGTCTAGCCTGAATGTCGTGTATCGCTTCGTGTCTCGTGTATCGTGGTTTGAAAATCACCAGCAACAACAACAACATCATCATCATCATCGTCATATTTTTACAAAATAACATCAAACAACTACAACGTGATAAATTCCTGGTGCACCGGTAGACGCGAGACTCGAAATTCGGGCGATATTTGAACCCTGAATATCGTGTATCGCTTCGTGTCTCGCTTTGCATCTCGTGTCTCAACGTTTGCACGAGAATTGGGCGAGACACGAAGCGAGAAACGATATTTTGCAGCGATATTTCGTGGTATGGAATACTGCGACAGTGCGAGATCTCGTGTTACAATATCGTGCCTCGCTTCGTGTCTCGCGGGAATATCGTGTCTCGCTTCGTGTTTCGCGCAATTCTCGTGTCTCGTCCTTGCCGTACGAGGCCCGATATTTCATATCACACTAACCGGATTCCGTAGTTTTCGCAATAGTTATTTGTTATTATCTGTCAAGTCAGTTATTATTGTAGCAGAGTTTAATCACCTCTTCTGATGAGCGAAGTTATGCGCTGAAAAAACAAAACACAACTATCGTTATCGTCTTTAAACGCATTCAACACGATATTCTGAAAGTTATTGTTTAGAGTTAAAAATACGTGCAAGACG
The DNA here is from genome assembly GCA_027627225.1 of Congeria kusceri. Classification (NCBI taxonomy): domain Eukaryota; kingdom Metazoa; phylum Mollusca; class Bivalvia; order Myida; family Dreissenidae; genus Congeria; species Congeria kusceri. The sequence continues at coordinate 51,579,120 of CM051030.1, forward strand.
CCAACCGAGTTTGCTAATGAACAAATATTTTGTTAAGCTGTATATGAGCATGTTCTTAACTATATGTGGTCCAAATGCTCAATAATAAATAATGCCAACACCGAATACCGCGTACTAGTATAATAAAAGACCGCAAACCGCACAAGAAATAGAAAGCACGCGATAGAACCGGAGGAATAACCTTTCGCTTCTTAACGCATTGTCAACGGACAAAACTACCGTGCGAGTTGCGCACGCATTGTCAACGGACAAAACTACCGTGCGAGTTGCGCACGCATTGTCAACGGACAAAACTACGTGCGAGTTGCGCACGCATTGTCAACGGACAAAACTACCGTGCGAGTTGCGCACGCATTGTCAACGGACAAAACTACCGTGCGAGTTGCGCACGCATTGTCAACGGACAAAACTACCGTGCGAGTTGCGCACATTTAAATATTGTATAGAAAATATAATGTAATATCACCCGAAACAGTATTCCGTATATTAATCGCTCTACCATGACATCTAATAATTATTGTTGCCCGACGTTTCGAAATAAAATTCGATCCGATCGTATGTTATGATTTTTGTACAATGTATTAAATATTTATAAAATTGAATCTTGCTTGGCAGCATTGTATACAATACACTGCACTGTACGACACGTTGCAGATGCTTAAGGGTTCAGTAGTACATCACGACAATCTATACATTTCCCGTGACGCAAATCATGCAATTGCATTTGTATTTTATATTTAACCATAAAGACTTGGAACATTCAAGACAAAATCGCTGAATAGCTGACAATTATTTGTCATTATGGGAGTGTGTTAAGCAATTGTTTAATTATAAGATGTCTAATACGCCAAGACACATAGTTGCAGCAGAGTTGTGCGTTTTCTCTGAGGTTTTAATTGTATTAGACAAAAGAGTCTAATTTCTTCCATCCAGATTTAGCTTACAATCGGTCTATAAAAGTAAAAGCTTCGTTCGAATTAAAATTTGCACGTACATTATAACAATACAACTGCGTATGGCACCCTAGTATTGTTTGTTGCAAACTACAAGTTTATTTACATGTTAACGTGTGAGCTTGCGTGAGTATTTTGTTTTTGTAAATAACATAATTAAATGTGCTTATGGTACGTATGCGTCCGTTGTTAATTGCGATTTAAAAGAACAATGCTCATATAGCAGATCAAATGCAAAAGCGGATTGATTATGTTTGGAAAGAACGCAAAACTATTCTACAGACCAGTTGTATCATTAATGTAAAACAGGTTTGTATACAAAACAATACATAAGGCAAATAAATATTGGACACATTTAGCTGTATTTTTATTGTGAGTTCTCCTGAATAATTATATTGCTTGTGTCCTTGTATTTCTTAACTGGATAGGTATCTTTTATACGATGTTTAAATCTGCAGAATATTTCACGTACATAATTTCTCTATTATTCGCAAACTTGAAATTGCCTGTAATCTATTCCGAATTATTGTTCTCTGCGGAACCTGCATAATTTTTAAATAACTCAAACACTAATTATTTATATATAAATCATAATAATCTATATAACTAATTTGGTATCGAGAATTGTACAGAAGAATATGGAATATGCGAATCTTAAGACTAGACGATTATATTAAGATGCATGTATGCTTTACAATTCCTAGTTGTCCTTCAGATTAGTCTATGTCTACACATTTCCGCATTATATACTATATTTGCTATAAATGTCCAGCTATGCATAAAATAAACAAGGAATATCTTTTTAATAAATATTTGGCGTATTTGGAAATTTTAAAAATAACGTCTTTAGAAATTTTGAAAAAAAAGGAATGTAAGTTAAACGTCCTTCCTAAATATTTAACACTGATAAATGAGCAATTTCAGTTGTACACATATACACTTAATCAAACGCATGTCTTAATAGATCTAAATGACACACAGTTATCACTTAATTTTCACTTAATTAATCATACTATACTTCTCCACAGATATCATTATATATTTTTATGCCCCCGAAGGAGGGCATATAGTAGTCGCACCGTCCGTCTGTGGGTGGGTGCATGCGTGCGTGCGTGCATGGGTGGGTCCGTCCGTCCAGACTTCGTTTTCGCTCAGTAACTTTTTATTGCCTGGATGGATTTTAATATAACTTCAGATTATTATTTCCCATGACTAGACCATGCTCGTCGGTCAAAGGTCAAAGTCACAATTCAAGGTAAAAAGTCATGAATTTTTGTTTCCGCTCTGTAACTTCTTAACGCCTGAAGGATTTGAATATAACTTCAGATTATTATTCCCCACGACCAGACAATGTGTCGCGTACAACTCCCCTGATGGTCGGTCAAAGGTCGGGTCACAATTGAAGGTCAAAGGTCAATTATTTTTGTTTTCACCGGGGATTTAAATGTTACATCAGATTATTATTCTTTATAACCAGACAATGTGCTACATACAACTCCCATGCTCGTCTGTCAAAGGTCAATGTCACAATTCAAGGTCAAAGGTCAAGGATTTCTGTTTCTCCACCATAACTTCTAAACGTTTGGAAGGATTTTAATATTACTTCAGATTATTATTTCCGATGACCAGGCGATGTGTAGTCTACAACGCCCATTGTCCTCAGTCAAAGGTCAAGGTCACAATTCAAGGTCAAATGTCAAGGAAGTTTCTTTCTGCTCTATAACTTCCAAAAGCATTGAAGGATTTTAATATTACTTAAGATTATTTTCCCCATGACCAGATGATGTGTCGCATACCATTTTCATGCTCCTAGGTCAAGGTCTGTAGGTCCAAGGTTACAATTAAAAGGTCAACTATTAGAATTAACTATTTGTAGGAAGCATCATTTTTGCCAGCATCTCAGGAATGTAATAACTTGGAGGGAATGAAGATCATTATGAGGCAGTGTGTCACAATAACAACAGCTGTGTTGCTGAAATCTCAAGATATTTGTCCAGGGCATAATATTGTACTCTTACATTGTTTTGCCTTCCTCTGACAAGCATATGCTTCGGGGGAATATGTCACATCCTGTAACAAGCCTTGTTTTATGTTGATTTTTTTTTTTTTTAAATATCTTTTTAAAGCGTTGAAAATAAATATGTGTGTTCTTATGTTTCTCAATTTTTATCTAATAAAATAAAAAAAATTGGGAAAGGGAAATACAGCAACACATAAATTTATGCATTGACAGTAATACGTGCATTGCGTAATCGTTACTTACACGCCAAGGTACTTTTCAACTAGTACAATTCTTTTCGAAGTAAGCACATACATTAAACTGTTTAAAAATATTAATGGCTATATATTTCTTTGAGTTGAATAAATCAACAATATAATAATAAATTGTCAGGTTTTTTGCCTATTCAACTGCATACGAGTTTATAGCCAACAAAGACTGACCTGCCACTGATCTGGAAGCCGAGGATAAATTCGTTTACGAGCGTCGGGTGATTCTGCAACGCCATTTTTGTGGTGGGGGTATTGTCTTAAAACCTAGTTGCCATTTACAAAGTGTACCTTTTGCTTACGAATAGACGGAGGGCACTAGAAAGTAGTTTTTAATGTATGTGTTATCATCATTGTAAAACGCTATAAATTGATTAATAACATTTAAATTTTGTGTCAAATATTTTAAGAGCGTTGTTTGCATATGAAAGCTTTTAGTTTTTGCGAACTGTGTAATACTATTATTAAATTTGCCATCGGTATTCCAAACTTGTTACGAATCTACCCTCCATATTTCGGCGATGTTGCACCCCATTTTTGTGACCAGTGTAGTGCGAATATTTTGCCATTAACTGATACAATATTAAGATTTATTCATTCGAGACACCTCGCTAGAAATACGCTAATATTTCATTGGTTATGATAACTGTGGTCATTTGCATATTTTGACAAAATTAGATTTGAGATATTTGCAACATATTAATATATATATGCGGAAGTTTTGTGTTGACACAAACACATATTTAAATTGTATCAATGAATGGAATATATATGTTCTGCCTCATACGCATTAATACTAATTTACCTTAGGTCATTTTCCGTTATATTGAAACTATTTAACATGATGAAACATTCGTACACCATCATAATATACTTACAGAAATATATTACGTTATGCTTTGTTATACTAGGACGACAACGGCTAAGACTGGGTTTGGAAACCGTGTACACCACAATGAAAGACGTTATGAAGTCAAAGAGTCAAGTCGATTAATAATATAGATGCAAAATGGACAGTCAAAACGTACGCACTGAACGCAAACGGCGGCATAGACGTCCAGCGTATCGAAATCAGAATGTTTTGCATTGACTTACTTATACACGTATAACAGACAATGGAACTTTATCTAATCAAGAACTGTAGTAGTTTGCATTGCAAATGTAGGCATGCGTACGTACATTAAAAGATAAATCGAAAGTGGAACCGTTGATCCGTTCAGTATTTCCACTCCACGGTTATCGGAAATTCAGATAATTCTTGTTGGTACCCATATATGCCAATGTACTTTACTGGCAGGTCGAAATGCATTAACCCGAACTGGATAACAAATATACTAATTCGGTAATTGAAAGATGAAATACGTTAGCTTGCCAAAAACATGTTAATATGCGATAAGTTTGGTGACATCTTGTAGCTATGTAGGATAAGACATCTTAGGGCTTTCACTGTTTACATTTTTGCATGCAATTCATTAAGAAGGTGTTGGATTAAAATCTGATCTTACAGAAGGCACTGTTATACAATATGAAAGGTTGTTCGTGTTCAGATAGATTTTTGACAGATAAACCAGCTTAATGTAAACGAAGCTGACAGACAATGTATGAATTAATCCATCAAACACTTACGATCTTCATAATTTATTCCGCAAAATAAACACTACGTGTTTGCTTAGTTTCCCATCCATGTGACCGTACTGAACAGTGGACCGTTTTGTTAGTTGGGTGGATATACCGACATGCATTGCGAATACATTTTAATTGAGACGTGTCGTGGGAAGGCCGGGCTTAATAAACTTTCCGCTTTTATAGTATTTTCTGTTTCAAGGACTTCTTTTTAAACAGAAATCGACTGTAGGCGGAAAGTGCCTTCCTGGAATAGCCTGTGAGGCCTGCGCATGCTAATCAAGGACGACACTTTACGCACATGCATTAAGCCCGGATTTCCCATGACACGCCTCAAATAATATTTATATTTGAAACTCAACGGAGCATTTCTCATTTTGTTGGAAAGATAAGCATAACCATTTATTATTGATATATCTTCTAGTTTTTTCCAAGAATACTTGGTTCGTCCTGATAAGCATACAACTGCACAGTGCGAAATCCTGGCCAACATTCCATTAAAACAAGAGGGAAATGTGTATGCTTTTGTTTATTACTTAAAATGCATCTGTAATACGGTAGCTTGAGATTTGGATGTTTGTGTTTTACGTGTGTTTTACTCGTTAACAACTGTAAACATCAACCGGTTATACCAGTTATTGAATATGTATTGTTATTGTTCTTTTGATACAATCAAATGTAGTAGTAGTATTATTTCGTACGGCTTATTATTATATTTGAATAAATAATACAATAATAATACATAGATCACATTATTGTATTATTAATTACAATAATGTACAAATGCATGAAGTGGTGCTGCATTTTCTCCTGTTATTATTAGTATGTTTATTCGTATAAGCAAGGTCATTTTACATGGAAGGTACGTAAGAAAACACCCGACTGTTCATCGCCGGAATGCAACGAATCGTGCGTTACAAAAAAAGCAACACGTCAATCTATAGAGATAGGAATACGACTCTTTGTACTTGATGAACCTGAAACAAAAACAAACGCATGGCAAGTACAAATACAGGTTATTTGTCGGGATGTGTAGTTTTGAAAATTAACTTCGTTCACACGATATTTCGAACCAAACGCAACGCGGTATGAGTAAAGTACATGTACAATTAAATCAGAAAACTCTTATTGGAAAACTAACTCTTATTGTCAATGTTCGATACACACATTTGCACAAGTACATTTAGTCCTTGACGCATGTTTAGTTCCTGTGTTTGCAAAGCATGTGATTTGTGAATATAATTAGCTCCAAAAACCTCATTATTTAGATTTTTGAATACAAACGATAGAGTGAATAAAAATAGCACGACAATAATTATCTTTGCGTGAAGTGTTGAGAAGTTGTTTACACGAAAACAAACGACATCACAGTACATGGTAGTTATATAAAACATTGTGACTTTGAACGTTGCTTTTAAGTTACTATGGTTTGCGTCTAGAAATTGTGTACATAAATTGTAATATAACTAAATGTTTACGTACATTTTAGTTCTATTTAATTTGTATTGCCATAATAACAGTTTAATATCTATTTATATTTGCCTCCATACCGATACATCATTTATGAAGTTCGATCTAATGTGAAACAGGCTTAAACACCAATTGTGCTACAATGGCCGCCCCATGCAGGGAACCTCTGGTTTAACAATTTGAACGTTTTGTCTTGTTTTCACAGTGTTATCTATAGAGGAAATATGTTGATTTCAGTGTAAGATCGTAACTTGTTAATTTTGTGAGTGGTCATAGAAAAATATTTATGTTAATATACATATTAGTTTTACTATGACCACAAAATGAAATAATATACGATCTCACGCTGAAATGAACACATTTTCTGTTTATTTCATGCTTTTAAACACAAAAATAAGTAAAAACTTTGCGAGATGCACCGAAAAGTCACAAGCGTGTGTATTCTGACATCCGAAATGACGGCACACATGAATCCAAAATTACCACTCATTGTAATGGTAGGAAAATAGTGACATACGTTTCGCGTCGTTGTCGCTAAATTTTATTGTTATTGAATTTCATATTTTGTTTGCTGTTGTTTACACAAGTTTATTATTGCATAGCAGATGAGTTCATACACTACTACTGATGTGCTATGTATATAAACATAGCTCGGTTTATGTTATTTTTTTTACTATGGTAAAAAATATAAAATGTCATATTTTTATTGTTCCAGCAGTTGTTATGACAAATTTTATTTCACCAATAAAATTCTATGTTTCACTGAAAACCATAAAATAAACAACTAGCAACAAAGTTAAGATCACGAGATTAATAATTATGCAACATTTGCAATAATATATGCGATGTGTCCATTAATTAATTCAAACATATGCCATTAGGTGGTCCCAGACTGAAAAGTAAGCAGCCGGCAACGAAACGAGTAAACGTTTATGATATGCAATATCAGTTTATGATAAGTTCGCAAAAAAATTATAATCCGCGATGTTCACGCAAATCCGCTATATGCGTGCAATCCAGCTATTTATGCAAATCCGCAATATGCGTACAGTCCAGATATTTAGGCAAATTCCGCAATGTTCACGCAAATCCACTATATGCGTGCAATCCAGCTATTTATGCAAATCCGCAATATGCGTACAGTACAGCTACTTATGCACATTTTGCAATGTTCACGTAAATCCGCTATATGCGTGCAATCCAGCTATTTATGCAAATCCGCAATGTGCGAACAGTCCAGCTATATGTGCAAATTTGCTTATATTCCGCTATCCGCAATTTGATAACAAAACAAGAAACACTAGCCAAAAGGATGAGCTGGGAGTTACCTAGCATAGCAACTATTGAGCAAAACCCAGTTATCCATAACAAATGAACAATTTGAAGCATGACCCTTTGTAAACGGATAGTATCAGCCTAAACTGACCCAAATCAAAGGGGGGTAATTTTACAAAGAATAGAAACCACGGGTTTGCTTTAGTAGACCATGGTCTCTGAAAAAATACAGTGTTATCTCACTTGGCTTTCAGCTGCTTCAATTTTTCCGCCACGATAAATTTGAACAACACATTTTCCCCCAAAATTGCAAGCAGGCGCTCTTTTAGTGCGTCTAAGAAAAAGTCCAACCCTACATCACATAGATGTACACAGTCGTCTCTAAAAAAACCAGATGCTGCTAAATCTATGAAGACAGACAATGTAATTTGTCTACAAAGCTGACGTGCGTAACGGTTAATCCGTTTACGCTTGAGCTCCCACTGGCATTTGGAACCCAGGCAAGCCCTGGGAGGACATCGCACCAGATTATTTTGGTGGATGGGAAGCACACCGTAGTACCGGCTCCTTATCAGCGAATGCACCGCTTTCCAGCGAAGACGAAAAAGGAGAGACGGTGGATTTGTATATATTGGTTTTTATAAGTTTATTGCTTTGATTTTGCCCCCCAAAAAATTATAAAGATGTCAGAACCAATAAAGAGTCATCCCATAAAATATAAAGGTACAGGACCATATATTTTCCAAGAAAAGGCGAGTTAAAATCGAACATTATGTGTTTTTGAGGTATTTGGTCAAGTTAATATAGTTTTATCGCCGCAAATAGCTTATTTTGCAAAAATCTAAATCGACAGACTTTTTGCGCATTGTTCCACCAGTAACCACACCAATTTTCAGAATTGTTAATTGTTTTATAGTAGAGATATAACGTCCTGAAGTGATTGGGTATACAAAAAATGGCACCAGTTATCAGCGATTTCATGTTTTTACCGGCACCAGTGATCAGCGAAATTTCATGTAGTTACAAATTTAAGCATTTGTCACAAATTTATCATTAAATATTCATTTAGACACATCACACATCTATTGTTTATCATATTCCGCCCCCGAGGCATGTGTGTTCGTCCGTACGTGCGCCTCTACATGCAATCAAGTGTAGTCATTTGATATTTCGTGTAACAGACACATATATTGGCATTATCAAATCCATTACAGACGGCTCTCAAACATACATATCGAGTATCGGTATGCATGAATTATTCCTTTAAAATAATGTTTTGTATTGCCGCTTATATATAAATATATATATAATAATATAATAACATAAAACATGCTACTGTGTGAACAATATTGTAATTTCGAAACGTAAAATGTAATCAACAAGTATCGATCATCACGTCGCCTCTGTAAGCAGTGAAGTTGCCAAATAACTTAAGAAGTGTCAATAACAACACGTGTCTTTTATCTTAATGTTCTATACAAGTATGTAAAAATAATGTACTTTGATATTTTTCTTTCTTTACGATTTTCTGGAGTTCAGTCCCTTTAAATATCAGATAGTCCTTTTCTAACATGTGCAAGTAATGTGTTAAATGAAATACTAAACTTGCCTATCACACCGACACCTTAGCAGCAAATCGGAGTTCTAACTGTACGACCTTTGCCCATATAATTTGTCAATGAAAAGAAAATACAGGACAGCTTATATCCGTCATCTTTTGTAGCACTTTTAAACGCAAGCATAATCAGGCCAAAACAAGTTCTGTGTTTCGGGCAACCCGACCTTGCGAACATCCCCACAACCCTAAAGTTTTTAGAAACGATCTAAATCCGTGAAATCTAAATATGTCAGATTTTGGTTTTTCAATTGAGTTAATCGTTATTAAAGAGATTATCCATGTAAAAAGAACTTCATGTTATTAACTGAGCATTCTGGGTCCCTTCATGGATTGCCGGTTAAGCATCTGTGATTCGTTTCGCTTTTATGGTTATCTATTTTAAAAATATAATAACAATCTCATTTCTCTGCCCTACCTTAATTTTTGAGACAGTTGCCCGAAACTAACAATTTATTTCTTTGCCTCATGCGCGGTAATTTTGAGTTAGAGAGACACCAATAAATTAATTAATGAAATTATTCGATAATTTCTTGGGGCGTAGGGACTGAGTCTGGATTTAAAACGCTTATCATTGGGCACGGAAGTGTTCACGGGGTTTACTAAAGTGAATCAGGGATAACTTTACGGGGTGAGGGGCGGGGGTCATTCGCCTTGACCATTCTTCTTAACCCGCATATTTTAATAATGATCATTACTTGTGAAATTATATTAAGCATTGAAATGCATTCCATCACATAACACCAGCAAAACGTGCTTAATGCCTTGTGGATTTGAAACATATATAGCCAGCAACTACGGCTTTCGTTTTTAGTTGTTCGCAGAACAACTACAGATACCGCAATTCCAAAATTGAACAGTCTAAGAACTATGATCCTAACAGCTTTAGGCCATTCAAGTACGCGCAAGTAAGAAGTGTCAAATGGCAATCATTACGATAATGAATTAAATTAGAACATGACATGTTGGGAAAAAACTTAAGTCGACAACTTTGAATGTAGGATCAAATATGTCTGTACTCGCGGAAGAACAATAAAATAGTACGTTATACATTAATGAATGAGAGTCTCGGGTCACGAGGCGAGCCGAATAGATAAAATCTAACCCTTACCTATTCATCTGGTTATCGCCGACTCATGTAAAGATTATTTGTTGAGTAGTGAATTTGTTTAGTTATAACTCATTTTATTATTTACGTGGCCATCATTATAACGATAAAGAACAGTTTAGCGATTATTCCGGATCATTCCGGATATAGTCGCTGTATCACGATTGAGGTCGGATACACTAATCATATTACAAACTGCAATAGGCAGAATTTTAACAGGTGAATGTCGTAGCGTCAATAGCCTATTGGATAGCATGTCGGACTCGCATTATGAAGGACCCGGGTTCGAATCCCGGCAGAGAATGAGACTTTTTTTGACAGTTTTGCTACTCCAGATGCTTACTTAATTGAAAAGGAATACATTTCCAAAAGAAACCAACAATATATTGATAGTAACTCCCTTCAAAGAACTTAAAACACTTGCTAATACGGTTGAACAGCTTGTAGCACAGTCTTTGCATTCATATACTGTTTAATAGTTTTTAATATTCATCATCTTGTTTGTTTTCAAGGTTAATATTGAGTTTTGTTCAACTCTACAGCTTTTGATCTTCGTCAGCGTAACCATCTGTCTTCCTGAGGATGTGTCCGGTTATGAAACTCATAATTAACGTTTTTCACTATAATTATACATGTAAATTCAGATTATGTATGTAAGTAATAAATATTTAATGTCGGAATGTCAAATAGGAATGTCATTAAATTAATATGTTTGTAGCCCAAAGAAAGAGCATGCAACTGAAAATCGGACAAATAATTTGTCTCATTAGGTTCCTTGCCCGACATAGTTTTTTCATTTTGAATTGATTTTTTAAAGGCTTTTTAAATATAGTGTACTCGTACAGAGTTTTAAGCGGCTGAAAGCGACTTTATCTAGTTTTTACACCGGATTACGTTTTCATTAGTGGCGTACGATTTACAATGGACTTAATTTCATAGGTTCACATATTGAATTGAAACAATTCAAAACGGCATAATTGAGAAAAATACAACATAATTACACAATGACGATATATCTATTTCAAAATTAGATTGACATGTCTACGAGGCAATATTGTATTTAAACTTGCCATTTTAAATAGTATATATCGCTTAGCAATGATCAAGTAATATTTATAATATTGAACACATGTTATAGTAAATATGTAAATGAATGTTTTCGTTTAAACATTTACAGCCACTGTATTTAAGGTGACGTATATAATCCCTATCTAATTGCCCAGACTGTCTATGGTGTGCCCAGTGTTACGCAATAGCGAACAACTGCAGTGCCTTCAGCGCTTTTATCTTCTTTAGTTACCGGTAGCTAGAACTTAACACTACTCAAGTTATTTGGCAACTTCACTGCATACAGAGGCGACGTGATGATCGATACATGTTGATTACATTTAACGTTTAAAAATTACAATATTGTTCACACAGTAGCATGTTTTATGTTATTATATTATTATACATTTATTTATATATAAGCGGCAATACAAAACATTATTTTAAAGGAATAATTCATGCATACCGATACTCAATATGTATGTTTGAGAGCAGTCCGTAATGAATTTGATAATGCCAACAGGTGTGTCTGTTATACGAAATATTAAATGCCTACACTTGACTGCATGTAGAGGCGCACGTTCGGACGAACACACATGCCTATGGGGCTGAATATGATAAACAATAGATGTGTGATGTGTCTAGATGAATATTTAATGATAAATTTGTGACAAATGCTTAAATTTGTAACTACATGAAATTTCGCTGATCACTGGTGCCGGTAAAAACATGAAATCGCTGATAACTGGTGCCATTTTTTGTACACCCCATCACTTCAGGACATTATATCTCTACTATAAAACAATGAACAATTCTGAAAATTGGTTGGTTACTGGTGGAACAATGCGCAAAAAGTCTGTCGATTTAGATTTTTGCAAAATAAGCTATTTGCGGCGATAAAACTATATCAAGTTGACAAAATACCTCGAACACACATAATGTTCGATTTTAACTCGCCTTTTCATGGAAAATATAAGGTTCTGTAACTTTATATTTTCTGATATGACTCTTTATTGCTTCTGACATCTTCATATAATTTTTTGTTTTTGGAAATCAAAGCAAAAACGTATAAAAACCAATATATACAAACCCACCGTCTCTCCTTTTTCGTCTTCGCTGGAAAGTGGTGCATTCGCTGATAAGGAGCCGGTACTACGGTGTGGGAAGGCAGGTACTTAACACCGGACTTCATCAAATTGAAGATGCGACACACAGTCAAGTTTTGAATGTCGTCCCCACCCAAGTGGATGGTAATACATTTAGGAGGTGTTTGGAACATTACCCGTAACTGTAGACTGTGGATTAAGTCCTCTCAAGACATGCTGCGAATGCCGTACCATCCTAATGTATCGTCCGTGCTGACGTTAGAGTATATTTGTTGGTCAGCCCGGACCCCCGCCCAGTGATTATAGAGTCGCCGAATATCCACGTGTCCGGCTCTTGGGGTTCCTTTTCTCCACTATCCTTCCCGGCCTTTTACTTTCTCCCTCTTCCTGGCATAACTTTGAATGTGACTTTACACGATTAACGCAATTTGTAATGCAAACCAATTTGTGCGTCCTTTATGTTCTCGAATGAAACGGAAAAGGAAGTACTAGGCCTAAATAGGCCGCACGCAATAGTGCGCGTTACCATGGCAATATTTCTCCGCATATATCGTAACAGCAAGTGGGCCTAACGTAAGCTAAAGTAGGCCTTAGACTTGTACGTTGTCATAGTGATTTATACCTAGAAAAAGAGGAACGCAGACTAATTGGAAGTAAACAAAAGTGAAATGGTTGGTGAATAAAGGGGATTATTTAGAATAAAATAATCCACATTATTTAATATGTTTCTCTCACGTTGCTGCTGTCGCAGTTTCATAATATTTTGCATAACTCTCCTTTAATAGAAGTAAACAAAAACTATGCATGGTAAACCCAACATTCGCTTTCTAAATAGACTTCTAAGCGCATACAGATATATATAGCACACATCAAAGAAACAATACATAAACATAAAACATAAACATAAAACAATAAATTCTTTGACCGTGATAGTTTTTTTCCAGACATTCAGCTAATGGTAAATTGAAGTTCGAATGCAGTGTGTTATCATTAATCTTTCTGTATATGTAACAAACATGCAAAGTTGGATCTGGATTTAATAGTGTCAGAGCAAAGCTATACCTGTTAGACAGCGCAAGGAGCAGTTGATAAGCCGTATACTAAATTGTTTAAAATGTGTACGAATAAACCCGCCTCCGGTCAACCAATTTTTAACAATATTAGTTGCAGGGAAAATACTTTTCAGAGTCATATGTTACTATACAGTGTATATTGCATAGTCGCGTATTTTACTGTGGAATCATTTAAATTCGCGGGGTACAAATTTCGCGCATATGTGATCGCGGTCATATTCGCGCGGTCTTAAATTCGCACAAACCCGATTCTGAAAAAAGATCAGTTGTTTTATTTACAAAAATACCTATCGACTGATCAATGTAACGCCGGACTAGGCAGAACGCCAGTAGAGGGTCCTTTTATGTTAGCTTGTTTATTGTAATAAATATATATATCGGTACTGGATTAGGTTCTTAATTGATAACTGCGTTCCATTTCTCCACTTGTGGACAATAGGGGCGGCATCATTAGACGAGTTCATAGATAATTTTTATTACATCTCGTCAATCTGACAACATATTGTTAATTGAATGCTGACTTAAATACAGCTCCACTTCGGGGCAGCTTATTTGCTTGGGCAATGGTTTTTAACCGAAGTCCCGAGGGTAAATAACCCCACTCGTTGTTGGGGTGCTTATTCTTTACTGACTATGTCAACTTGTAAAGAAAAACTGCTAACATGTGCACTTAACCTGTTTTAAACCAGATTAAACTTTTGATATCAATCAATGAGTTACCTTTTCAAACAGATTATATTAAAATATGCTGTTTTAACCAGGAAAATAATTGATATAACATTCACAACATTCACACATACCTGCATCGTTTATGAACCACTTCTTAAGTACATAGGAATAAACGTGATATCTCTGTAGTTCTTCTTAAATTATTAAATCCGTAAGTATTCGCGGTGGTCATAAATTCACGCAATGGCGTGAGCTCGAAATGCGCGAAAATTAGACTTCCGCGAAAATTAGTGATTCCACAGTACAAGTATGTGTCTTTCAAAATGTACCTTCAATAACGAGTTTTTTCACCATAAGTTTATATAATAAATCAAGGTGTGTATATTTATATTTCGCCCGTTTGACAAGATATCTGTTGTTTTGTGTATAGATACCTCACGAAATGCACGTCATTAATCACTTCTGTTATATATTATCTCTATTTACACAAACAGTTTGCAACAACTGCTTATTTAGTTCCGCGGGAAGGTCAATGGCCTGTGCAGATGTCATATTCCAAGAATATTAGCATGGCTTACCGAAGCCAATAGTAAAACAACAAAAATGAATTCTGAGGTAAAACTAATGCAGATTAAATAAAATGTGTTAATTGTGCTAATAGTTAGTGTTTTCAAATAGCACAAAGTAGTATCGTCATGTACTTATCGCATAGAAAGTTTACTGTTGTGTACTACATCTACTACTAACAGTAGTACAACTACGATTACTACTACTACTGCTACTGCTACTACTACTACTACTACTACTATTACTATTACTACTACTATTACTACTACTACTACTACTACTACTACTACTACTACTACTACTACTACTACTACTACAATAACTACTACTACTACTACTTCTGCAGAATATTTCACGTACATTATGTCTCTGTTATTCGCAAACTTGAATTCAAACACTTACAAGTAATCTATTTCGAAATATTGTTCGATTTGAAATATGCATACAAATTATTATTTATATAGAAACCATGATCATCTATATAACTAATTTGGTATCGATGCCTGTAACGTTCGGCAAGTCACAAAGAATATGTGAATCTTAAGACCAGACAATTATGTTAAGATGCATGCATTCCTTACAAGTCTTATTTGTCCTTCAGATTATTGTCAGTCTACACATGTCCTCATAATTATTTGCAAAAATAGAATTATTTATCAACGTATTTTACTTGAACAACACCAAAATTGATTAACATGAACCGAAAGTTACCTTATATATGCATTTAATTCCGATTTAAACTTGTGTTTAAATTTATCACATGTATGTAGAAATTCCCAAAATTGCAACGTAATGATGTAACACTTGTACAGCGTAGCAGAATATCGATTGAAGTTTACACAGTGGAGGACAGCGAGATTATTTTAAAATGCAATAGTGTGTAGGTTTAAATGGCTCAGGCATGCAAAATGAAAGTGTTTTCATACAAATATTTATGGAACATTAATTAGGAATGGTTTATCTGTCCAGTTATGTAACTTTTATTGCAATCCGTTGACAATAACTATCTAATTTCGGGACGTGAAAGTAGCGATTAAAATCCTGTCGGAACAATATAGACAAAGAAGGAAAACTTTCCACCACAGAAATGGTTGTTCCCCGGTACAGCCCGTCAGCAAACATTGCCGATATAAAAAATAGCTCAATGTTTGCATAGGGCTTACAAGTACAGCTAATCCGTCGCATGTCTGAATAGATCTAAATGACACACCATGACCATCTTCCAAGTCAAACTATATTTCTCCTAAGATATCATTATACATTTTTACGTTGCTTTGTTTTTGTTTTGTTTGAAGATTAAAAAATAAATATGTGTGTTTTTTAGTTTCTGAATGATTATCTTATAAAATAAAAAAATATGGAAAATGGACATACAGCAACACATACAATAATGCATGGACGGTAATAAATACATTGAATAATCGGTACTTAAACGCCAAGGTACTTTAGTATTATAGCTGGTACAATTCTTTCCAAAGTAAGCACATTCATTAAACTGTTTGAAAATATAAATGGCTAGATATCTCTTTGAGTTGTTCTCGTAATGTATCGACAATATAATAATAATTTGTCAAGTTTTTGTCTATTCAACTGCAGACGAGTTTATAAGGGAAGACGCACCTGACAGTGACCTAGAAGCCGAGCATAAATTAGTTCATGAGCGCCGGTTGATTTTGCAACGCAGTTTATGTGGTAAGAATATTGTCTTAAAACATAGTCGACATTTATAGAGTGTACCTATTGCGACGGAGGGTACTGGAAAGGATTAAAATGTATGAAATTACATCGTTGTCGAACGCTCTAAATTGCTTTTTAACATTTAAATTTCGCGTCAAATATTTTATTAGCAATTCTTTCATTTGAACGCTTTAATTTGTTTGCGAACTGTGTTATATCATTATTGACTTTGCCTTCAGTAACTTTATACCAATGTACCCTCTATATTTTTGAGATGTTGCACCCCTTCTTTTATGACATGTGTAGTGAACATAGTTTGCCATTAGCTGATTCGATATTTAGATTTATTTATTCGAAACACCTCGCTAGGAATTATCACTTCATTTTATTGAATATTGTGAAGGTCAAACGTTTGTTAGACATCTACGACGACTATTTTGTTTTAGGCCATGAAAACAAAATGTTGTGCAATATTACATACTGAGGAACAGTACATAATGCAAAAGCAAGAAACCAATACAATTCTTGATTGAAACATATGGGGAATGGCGCCTTAATGCAGACACCCGATCGTAACTCAAAACGTTCAAATTTACATCATGCAAATACGGTAATATTTCATTGGATATGGTAAATGTTGTCATTTTCAGATTTGGAAGAAATTACATTGTAGATATTTGCAACATATAACTATGTACATATAAGGAAGTAATGTTTTCACACAAACACATCTTCGAATTGTATCAATTGATACGTGTTTTGAAATTGCATGGAATATACATGTTCTGCCTCATACGCATTAATACAAATCCGATTGGCATTTGCAAACTTAAATATCTATGGTTGAATTTACTTTCTTCACTTCCTTTTATCTTTTTGTTTTAAATAATTTAAACTTTATTATATGACATATTTCTTTATATCCGTTTTCGATTCTTTCATCGATGTTCAAACATTCTTCTCGCATGAAGGAGAATTTTATAAATAATTTGCTATGACGTTAGCATGACAGATTTACCTAAGGTAATTTTCCGTAATATTGAAACTATTTAACATGATTAAACATTCATACACCATCATAATATCATAACAAAAAAATAGACCCCGTTAGGTTCTGTTATACTAGGACGACAACGGCTATGACTGGGTTTGCAAACCGTGTACACCACAATGAAAGACGTTATGAAGTCAAAGAGTCTAGTCAATGAATAATATAGATGCATAATGGACATTCAAAACGTAAACATTGAACGCAAACGGCGGCATAGACGTCCAGCGTATCGAAATC
This sequence comes from Congeria kusceri, assembly GCA_027627225.1. Lineage (NCBI taxonomy): Eukaryota > Metazoa > Mollusca > Bivalvia > Myida > Dreissenidae > Congeria > Congeria kusceri. Next base: position 51,596,859 of record CM051030.1, read on the forward strand.
AGAATGTTTTGCATTGACTTACTTATAAACGTATAACAGACAATGGAACTTTATCTAATCAACAACTGTAATAGTTTGCATCGCAAATGTAGGCATGCGCACGTACATAAAAAGATACATCGAAAGTTAAACAGTTGATCCGTACAGTATTTTTACTCCCAGGTTCTCGGAACTTCAGATAATGTTCGTTGGTACCCATATATGCCAATGTACGTTACTAGCAGGTCGAAATGCATTGACCCGAACTGGATAACAAATATACTTATTTGGTTATTTTCAGATGAAATACGTTAGCTCGCAAACAGCATGTTTTATGCGATAAGTTTGGGGATGTCGTGTAGCTATGTAGGATTAGACATATTTCTTGCAACCGGAGTCATATAAAGGCTTTCACTATTTAGATTTGTAGGTGCTCGACTATGATCTGATCTTACATAAATTAATGTTATAGAATATGAAGGGTTGTTCGTTTTCAGATATATGTTTGACAGATAAACCAGCTTAATGTAAACGAATCTGACAGGCAATGTATGAATCAATCCATCAACCAGTTATGATCTTCGTAATCTATTCCGACAAATAAACACTACGTGTTTGCTAAGTCCCTCTTCCATGAGACCATACGAGATTATACTGAACAGTGGATCGTTTGTTACTTGGGTGGATATAGCGTCATGCGTCGCAAATAAACTTTAAATAACATTTGAAACTCAAGCGGAGCATTTCTTTTTTTGTCGGAATTATGAGCCTATCCATTTATTATTCATACATCTTCTAGTGTTTTTTTCAAAGAAAACTTGGTTCGTCCTGATAAGCAATATATCTTCTATTTTGTTTCCAACAGTACTGTGTTCGTCCTGATAAGCATACAACTGCACAGTGTGAAATTCTTGCCAACATTTCATTTAAAAAACAAGGACAATGTGTATACTTGTGTTTACTACTTATATGTTATCTTTAATACGACATCTTGCGATTTGGATGTTTGATGTTTTACGTATTTTACAACTGTAAAGTAAACAAAAACCGGCTAAACCAGTTATTGAATATGAATTGTTATTGTTCTTTTGATACAAATGTATCAAATGTATAAGGAATATCATTTCGTAAGGATTCTTATTGCATTGCATTAATAATACAATACTAATATATACATACATCACTTTATTGTTTCATTTGTTAGAGCCAATATTGTGCAACTGTGTATATTATTGCTGTATTTTCCTATGTTATTATTAGAATGTTTATTCGTATAATAATTGTCATTTTACATAGTCGGTACATAATAAAACACAATACTGGTCACCACCGGAATGAAACAAATCTTGTTTTCATTTTCGTGTGTTAAAAATATGCAATGTGAGTCTATAGAGACAGTAATACAACTTTGTACTTTAAAAACAATAACAAATACAAAATCCTGTCAATGCAAACATAGGTTATTTGTCGGGGACCTTTAAATAGTAACTTCGTTCACAAGATATTTCGAACCAAAAGCAGCACGATATCAGTAACTGAAATTTTATTAGACAAATAAAGTACAAATCAAATCAGAAAACTCTTATTGGAAAACTGACTCTTCTCGTCAATGTGCGCTGTTCGGTACACATATTGGCAGAATACTTCTAACTCTACAAGCATGAGCGTCATTTGTGAAGCAAGCTTAGTTCACGTGTTTGCAAAGCATGTGATTTGTAAATATTATTAGCTCCCAAAACATTATTATTTAGAATTTTGAAAACGAGCGATAGAGTGAATAATAATAGCAAGACAATTGTTGCGTGACGTGTTGAGAAAATGTTTACACGAAAACAAATGACGTTACAATACATGGGAGTTCTATAAAACATTGTGACTTTGAATGTTGCCTTTAAGTGCTATGTTTAGCAAGTAGCACGTGTAGTGTTAATTTGTAATATAATTAAATGATTACTATATTAAACTGCTGTTTAATTTTAAATGCCATGCTGAGAGTTTAATATTTACATTTGCCT